>BQNB010048093.1:0-38544 GCA_026074375.1 Tanacetum coccineum
AAGTTCCATTGTTTTCTCCATATGTCCATCTCATGACAGTGATGGGGAGTTTGGAACTATGTTTAATGCAAATTCCACTGGTTACTCATCTTGTCAATCAAATGACAGTGATGGGGACCAAGGAACTATATCTGACCATACAGTCCAAGATAACCCTACAAATATCCCTTCCATTGAGCAGGTTACCATAGCCACCCAAACGACTCAACCACAAATGCCTGAACACCAACAAACTGTTGACCCTAGTTGTGCACATGGGCTTGTCAATGATGATACATGTTAACGCCTTGGTGTCATGAGCTTAGACAATAGTAAATGCTTTTCATTGTGATATATAGGATTACTATATTTCATACCATGGTTATAAATCTTGTGGTTCATCACTATTCTCAAACATCAAAACCTAAGAACTCACCAACTTTATGTTGACACTTTAGCAATTTTTTTCTCAGGTATTCTATCTTACGGAATATGTAGGGAGTCTGCATTGGTATATTGGCATGTAGAGGTCTATCTCGCGTAACAAGTCCTCTTCACGCCATGAAGTCACCATCCCAAATCTAGTCTTCCACTGCAGTGAATTTGGGGGTGTGACACATTTCAAAAAACAAGAGTCAAGTGGGAATTCCAAATTTTTCCATGAATAATGAAACAAAAAACGAATCAATAATTGGTGAAAGATATTATGATAAATGGTGAATGGGTGACAAATCCTCAAGAGATAAAAATGGCATTCTTGAATTTCTATAAGGAAAAGTTTGATAATCACGCGTCTAATATGAAATTTTCTCATGTTACGCCTCAATCGAGACTTAATGAAGCAAAGTGTAGTGCTTTGGAATATAGGGTGAATATGGACGAGATCAAGGCAGTTGTTTAGGAATGTGGAAGTCAAAGATGGATTCTCTTTTCTTTTCATTAAGAAATATTAAGATATTTTCAAGTATGATATTGAAGCTTCTATGGTGAGTTTTTTTACTCCTACGTGATGCCTAAGGGTTTCAACTCCTCTTTTGTTATGCTCATTCTGAAGGTAGCTAACCCGATTCATATTAAAGATTTTCGGCCTATATCCTTAATATGCGTTCAATATAAAATCATCGTGAAGATCCTAGTAAATCGCTTAGCTAAAATGGTAGATTAAGTTGTGAGTCATGGGCAATCGGCATTTATTTCTCGTCAGTAAATTCTCGACGGCCCTCTTATACTCAGTGAAGTTATGGATTGGTATAAAAGTTGGAATAAAAAACTCATGATATTCAAAGTCGATTTTGAAAAAGCATATGATTGCGTAAGTTGGAAGTTTCTTGATCATATGTTAGTGAGTCTTGGGTTTGGTGTTAAATGACGGAGTTAGATTCAAGCATGCTTGAAATCGGCTAGATCTTCTATTGTTGTCAATTGGAGTCCCTCGTCTAAATTCTCAATTAAGCGTGGTTTAAGACAAGGCGATCCTTTAAGCCCATTTTGGTTCATTAATATTATGGAAGGCCTTCATCTAGTGTTAAAGGATGCGGTTCAATCAGGTCTTCTTTGAGGTACAAAGGTGGGTGATTCAGAAATGAATATATCCATCTTTTTTACGCGGGCGACATCGTTATTATTTTCGAATGGAATAGGCAAGAGATGGACAATATAATTTGGGTGTTACCTGTATTTTATCTTGCATCCAATCTCAAAATTAATATAGCTAAATCTAACGTGCATGGGATTAGAGTATCTTTGGATGATATTGTTGATATGGCTCGTGCTACAGGGTGCGCTTAAGGTGTTATGCCGTTCATTTATCTTGGTTTGCCAATTGGTTCTAACATGAATTTGATAGCAAATTGGCAATCTCTGATTGATCGGTTTCATGAGAAATTGTCGTCATGGAAAGCTAATTTGTTGTGCATTGGAGGTAGATTAACATTAATTAAAGCTATGTTAGGAGTATTGTCATATATTATATGTCAATTTTTACAATGTCCAAAATTCCGTTCTTAAAACTCTAGAATCTATTCGGGCATCTTTCATTTGGGGTGATAGTGGAGATAGGAAGAAAATGGCATGGGTAAAATAAGGTCACGTTATGACCTCTCTTGATAAAGGTGGTTTGGGTGTGGGGAGTTTGAAAGGGTTCAACCTTGCTCTTCTTCAGAAATGGAGGTGGCGTTTGGTTAATAACCTAGATGTTCTTTAGGCTTGTGTGATCAAAGCTATACATGGGATAGATGCGGGTATGGATGGAGAAGGATGCAAAACCAAAGGTATGTGGGAGAAAATAGTGGGCTCGTATTTTCAGCTTCATGAGAGAGATATTATCCCAATTTTTATGTTACATCACAAGGTGTGATTTGGTTCTTCGGTACGTTTTTGGATGGATGATTGGGTAGGAAACGGTATGTTACATTTAAGATATAACGGATTTTTTCATTTGGATTCTAATCTAAATTCCTTTATAAGGGAGAGGATTGTAGATGGTACCTGGTTATGGAATTGGATTAGACAAAATTAGGGGGCTAAAATGAAGAAGCTTTGTTGTCTATGGTGGCTGAGATAGGTAATGTTAGCTTGAGTAATCAACCTGATTCTTGTCACAGGAGTATCAACCCCAGTGGCATTTTTACGGTGAACGCCATGAGAAACCACATAGATAATTGCCTTCTTCCTTCATTAAGTCCGAGCACTAGGTGGTCTAAGTTTTTGCCCCAAAAGGTAAATATATTTTTTATGGCACCTTGTTTTGGATAGGTTATCAAATCGTTTAACTTTATCTATAAACACCTTAGATAAAAGATATGCAACTCTCTAACGTTCATCTTTCAACTCCATGAAAACTAATACAAGACAAACGTAAAATAAGCAAACTATTTCCTGAAGTTGCTTGTTGTCGCCATACACAGAAAACCTAAACAATCTCAAACACCCTCTTGTAATAGCATATATGAGAAAGTTGATAAGCCATTCCAAACAGTATCTCCTACATTAGGTTCTCATACTCCACTAATCCTAAGTAACAAGACTAATAAGTAGTTCTAAAGAGTAAAATTACCCAAACACAGACTAAGGTAAACAGATTTGGCATAATGGTAAAAATCAACATAATCGTGACGCAAATTTGTTAATCTATTACCATCCATTAACAAGCTATCTTAAGCTAAAACAACATAACCTTAATAGAAATTTGTTAATCTATTAACATCGACTAGCGAGCCATCTTTAGTAAAGCTCAACATAATCGTAATGGAAATTTAGCTAAAGGTAACTCCAAGAACACCACAATAGGCAAAGGCTAACTATTTAAAGTTTAAGATCAGGCATCCACACATATTCGTTACTTACATGCCACTTTGCTTACTTATTCAAACCAGTTAACATAAGTTATTTCAACTAACATTATCTATAAGATATCCACAAGTAATAGAGCTTTCTGCACCAACAACTTAATTTAGCATAAGGGATATGTTTCCTCTTCGCTAATCCAACATTAGTAGGATCCAGTCTTGAAAATGTCATTGGTGAATTACTCGATTTTGACCAAATATCTATGTGCATGCCATAAGAGATATGCATACATGTATTATTGCATATCACTTTTTTGGTTTCTGGTATTTTGTACACGTTTACTAAAACAACCAAAAAATAAAATAACATGCATAAAATTATTTCTACACCACCATCATATTTAATTTCCCATAAGTTTTAACAATCAATACAAAGATCCATGATCTAGCTATTTTACCTAATACAAATTTGTTCCTTAATATTTTCATCATCAATTGTCAAACTGGCTCCATTCCTAAGAGATAGCAAAATACACAAATTGAGGCTCCAAGGATAATTCTGATGAAGAGATTCCCTCATATCTCAAATCATCCTAAAAAGAGTAATAGTGTAAATTATTAAGGGTATTTAAGCTTACACAAAACCATTCCCATGTCTAAAGCCAAACAAATACAGTAATAGTTTCCAAGTACCTTCGATGAATCATCTATAGAAGAAACATATAGAATAAGCACACTTATTGTTAGAACAAGGCTAAGAAGTTATATGAAAGGAGAATGATAGGTATGATTTATTGAAGAACAATGCCAGAACATAGAAACTTCAATGAAATTAACTAGTCCATATGGAGAGGACCAAACTCCTAATACATCAAAGAGTAGATAATTATTTGATGCCTTATTCTTAGTCTACTGCCTAATATATATAGATAGTAGAAAAAGTAACCAAAAATACTAATAATGACAATATGCTAAAATTAGGGAAACTCCTGCTTAAGACCAGGGAAGTCAAAGTCAAAGTGCTAAAATCTGGGACTTATTTATGCCTTGTCCTTAATCTTTTCATTTGATAGCAGATTCTTATCAGTACTGCCCCCTAAAAACTTGCCTTGTCCTCAAGGAAAAATTGTGGATATTGACCTGCACGATGTTGTAGCCTCCTTGAAAGAGCATCAACTCCTTGATTTTCCTTAACTTTAACTCGTGGTCGTGATGAATCTGAAGTAGCATCGGGAAGTTTTGAATAAGATTGAAAAGACGCATCTGTTTTGACGACTGATGGTACTCCTTGCAATTTATATTTCTTACCATTCACATAAAAAATCTTGAATAACTCATTCCAATTGGCTTGTATCGTGTTTAGAGATGTTATCCATTTGATTCCCAAAACAAGATCAGCTTTTCCCATGCAAAAGGGAAAATAATCTTCTGTAATTTTCAACCTAGGAAATACCAAAGAAAGGCCACGACAAATCTGATTGCACTGGATTATTTGTCCATTTCCCGATCTGAACTCCAAAAAAAGGAACCGTACTCACCTTCAATCCCAATTGTTTCACGAGTGACGCTGAGATGAAGTTGTGAGTTGAGCCACTATCGACTAGTGTCAATACTTTTCTGCCCTCAAGTGTTCCCTCAACCTTCATAGTTGTTCCTGAAGTCTTTCTAAGGATGGCATGAAAAGATATTTCAGCCATGTCTTGCTGATTTATACCTTCTTCATACTCATTCTCATTAACTTCCACTTCTCTATCTTCTAGCTGCTCATTATCTTTTGAAATTTCAAGCAACAAGAAGGTAACTAGTTTGCATCTATGTCCGGGTGTGAATTTCTCTTTGCATCGAAAACACAGCCCTTTATCCCGAAGGTTTTGTCTTTCACTTTCCTAATTCTGAGATTGCGCTGAAGATGATGCATTTGGGTATGTGGCTGATAATTTGCTTGGGTCATGAGAAGAAGTTGAATACGAACTCGATTTGTTTTCTTTAAAGGAATTGGATGTTCTTGGGTTGCTAGTGGGTCGAGACTTTCGCTTCAAACTCTAGTACCAAGCTCACAACCTTGAAGACGTTCCTTGGCTTGTGAATACGTACGTCGACTTTCAATTCTTCCTTGAGGCCACTAATAAAAACACCCAAGATACAATAATCTAGCCAGTCATGAACTCGTGCAACTCTTTTTGCAAATTCTTATCTGTATTCCTGTACGGTGCTCGTTTGTTTGATGTTGCACAAATGTTCATTAGGGGTGTTCACGGGGCGGTTCGGTTCGGTTAGTTGGAAGATTTAAACTATCCGTCGCGGGGCGGGTAATTAATTTTACTATCCGTCGCCGAACCGTACTAGGCGGGTAACCGGACATGCGGGTACCCGAAGTGAGCGGTTACCCGTGGTTCGGGTCACGGTTAACCATTTTTGACGTTTAATAGAGTTTAACCGTATAAAAAATAACATAGTCTAGAACATAAAATGTATTTCTAGTAAAATTAAATGATGTTGAATTTAAAAGTCATATAAAACTTAAGTATTTCGTTACAATAATTCCATTCAAATATTCATATATAACGTATTAATAAAAAATATTACCCGACGTTATAGATTACGATCACATTAATCAATTTTCACACATAGATTTTTACAAATGTTTACTTTACGAGTGAAAAAGTCATTATACAATAAAAGTATTGCAATAATCGATTAATACTTGTACAATTATTTGAATATTAGTTAGAAAATAATCATGTATAATATGCACGGTTCGGTTCGGTTAACCGCGGATATCTAAAAGTAAAAACCGAAACCGAACCATTATAAGCGGGTTTTTTCGGTTTCGGTTTTTTTCGGTTTCGGTTTCTTCGGTTTCGGGTTTTTTCGGTTTCGGATTGAGCGGTTCGGCTCGGTTCGTCGGTTTCACGGTTTTTTTGAACACCCCTAATTATTACTATGTCTAAAGGTAACTACAAGAACTTTACAAACATATCTTTTACATACTCCATTATAAGTCTCTAATTTTTGTTTTACAAAATATAAGTGGTATTAGATGTGATGAGTAAAATCACCTTGGGATGGATTATTGATATTGAGGAGTGAATCAACACATGGGACTATTCTCTCCTTAAATATGTTCTGGATAGTTTTGGACATATCACGCGATCTGAACTTAACTTGTAGTGCCAATGATTACGATATTTAATCTATTACGATCTCTTTCTTGTTTTGGTGATGTCTCAAAACATGTGGTCTCTGTAATACATTAATCGTAAGTGCGCATGTTACTCGTAATCACAAATTC
The DNA here is from genome assembly GCA_026074375.1 of Tanacetum coccineum. Classification (NCBI taxonomy): domain Eukaryota; kingdom Viridiplantae; phylum Streptophyta; class Magnoliopsida; order Asterales; family Asteraceae; genus Tanacetum; species Tanacetum coccineum. The sequence continues at coordinate 6,559 of BQNB010048093.1, forward strand.
TCAATGCATACTTGCATCTACATATCTCGACGTCTCAAGTCTACATCAACCCCGACATTTGTTTTACCACCGGACGTAAAGTCTACGTAAGGGTGAGTACTACACTCAGATTAAACTTGCTATGGATGATCAAAGAAATAGTTTTTGTCTTAAACTTATAAATGATAAGCAAAACTATTTGCGTCAAAATGTATTTAGACAAATTATTATTGAATTATTGTGTAAGATATTGTTTTATTTGGGTAATTATTTTGGAATTTCAAAATCTAGACATTTCCCCCTAAAACAAGTTCATACGCTTTCACCAGGTTGATACCGTTACCATACTAAAGATTCAGAAAAATAAGGTGGTGCTGTCGGGGATGGTGTCCATAATAATGGTGGTCCCTCCTTCGGCGTGCCCCTAATATTATTTGGGGGGCCACCGCGATGTCAGTTACGTGGCGAGGTGTATTGAGATAGGTTTTTAGCTCCTTATAAATTGTAGGTCACTATCCAACTATTTTTACAACTTGGCACAGTTTTTTGTTGTAGTTCTTTTCTCGTCTTAGATCTCACTAAATCTTCTCTAATTATTTTGGTTCATTGTAAACTTGTTGTGTTTAAACTTGTTTTAATCTTGTTTAAATGTGATCAATCTTTTATCTTTTCCTTCTTCCCTATTTGCAAGGAGTAAAGAACTTTCGTTCAGTCGTTCAAGATACGAAGTTATGTGTCGTCTAGTGTAGTTCTTTTGTAGAAACACTTTGTTACTTATAGATCCGAGTCCTATTGTAGCTCGTTCAATGGGGGTGGGTTGCTTAAGTGAGTGTTGTAGATCCAAATGGTGATATTATTGGGAAGGGTTGATTGTGTGTTGGCTTAGCTATTTTAGGCCCAATATACATTAGTGAAGTGGTAGATTGGTTCGAGCTAAGATTAGGAGAGCTGCTCAATCATGTTAGCTCTTAGTGTCAGGAGGGGAATAAATATGTAAGCGACACGGTTTATGTGTTTTTAGGCATAAAACACAAGGTTTGTTATGTTGGGCCATAAAACATAACAGGTTTGGTTGTACCTAAAGAAAGAACTCGACATTCTAAGCTTTAGTGTAGGGAAAACATAATGTTAAGCAACGTTCTATAAGGTTTTCTCCGCCGTAAAGGAGCTTGTTGATCTAGTGAAGTAACTCTCGAGTTGGTATAACCGGGGTGGGAGTGGAGTGAGGGCGAGAGAGCTTCGTGACGATACCACTGATAGAATCACCGTGCCCGGTTTGCATTTTTTACCTTTCGCTTTACTTATTTCTTAACATTTATCGCTTTACCTTTATATTTACATTGTGATCATGATTACGTGAATTGTTTTGTATATCATGTTACTTATGATTGTGTAGTTCTTTGTAGTAAATATGGTGAGTGTGGTTGTATTGTTAGTATATGTATTTGTAATTGTAGATCTATAATCAACACTTCTCATATTGCGTCAAACTTGATTGCGATTTAATACAAAAGATTTAAAGTTTTTAATTGGAAACGTATTCACCCCCTCCCCCCCTTTACGATTTCCACAATTGGTATCAGAGCCACGTCGCTCTAGTTTTTAAAACAAATAGTTTTTAAAATGGAGTACGATCCATGTATCAAATTACCCATAAAGGGGGATTAAATATTGAAAAGGTTTTGGTTGCTGGATTGTAATAATTTGTTTGTTAGATATATTCGGTATAATAGGCTTTTGAAGGATATATTCTTTTTAAAAAAGAGTTTGAAATTGTCTATATATTGTATTTAGTCGTACAGTAGAAATGGCGTCCAAAACACGTTTTTTTTTGTACTGAAACAACTTCTTAAAGTCTTACGCTCTACAATTAAGTCACCAAATAATTTTGTACAAAAAACATGTTTTTGGGTCACTGGTGGCGGTCCCATAAATGTTAGGGCGGCCCCCATATATATTTGGGGGCCGTCACCTTTTCGGGGGCCGTCTGTCTGTTTCGTCTGAATTTGGAAAGCTTTGAAAAATCATATAAAATCAACCGTAAGTCCGTAGAAGTCGTGTCACCCGCCATTTCGAAGATAATTGAGTCTACTTTCTTTTAAAGGCACTTTCAAGACTACATTATTAACTTAAATAAGTTAGAAATGCAAAATACTACATAGTGGTCAAAAATTTGAGTTTCGTTTCAACGTAAAACTTGTATTTTACATTTTCCTTTGAGTCGGACATTTCTAGTTGATGTATCTTTGAAAAATAATGTATTTGTCTTTTCAAAAAATTGATCTTAATTAATTTTTAAAATGGGAGGAACTATTTTATTTTCAAATTAAATCTAGCTAAGTATACATCGTTATATCTAATACACAAAACAACGACGAATATCCTTATGTGTATGCTAGATGATTATGTGTGTTTACTTTTGTTTCAACTTGGTTAATAGATATTAATAAGTAATCATTACTATTTGTAATTGAGCTAATTATATATCTAAACACATGTGTCATGTATGCTATTTGTATGTTACTAGTTTTTTGGATTATGCCTAATAAGAATTACGCTAGATTACTTGCGTTAAGTTGCAAAATTTTTTGTGCATTGCATATAGGCATAGATCACTATATTTGCAAGTGTTACATAAACATCTTGTAGATCTTTTTGAGTGTAGTAACCCATTTAGGAATGAGAGTTCAATAGTTTGTCAAGTGTGTGGAAAAATAATGTCCTAAGATCATATATTAAAACCCGTCACTAAAATATTTTCAACACATCAACTCTCTTACAACAAGATGTCTAAATCTTTTCATCATCTTGCGGTGTTTGACCTTGGGTTTTTTAAACAAAATAAAAGATTGTATTAATACATTGGTAATTAAGTAAAAGTAAATGTATTTTTAAACTTTGCTTGTGCTTGCATTGTTCTAACACACACATAATTATATTCTTTTTATAAACATATAGTGTTTTACAAAAGATGTGTGTTGTATTAAAATGGTTAGAAAAATCATTCATATACTAATAAAATGTCAAAAACTATGCATACTATGCATAACAACAAATAGTTTTTCGCACACGCAAAATATATGACAATCTTGAAGTAAGAAATTAACTTGTCATTATTCATCAACCTCACACTTACAACTAGTCTTAGGATTAGTGGAACACACTATGAAAATCTTTATTTGTCTTCTTTTAAAAGAGTGTTCGTGAGGGTCAAGAAAGATTTCGAATATATATCAACTCATTATTCAAACTATGATTGATGTTATTATCGAATCTAATTGACAAGTTTTCGAGTATGGACAAGAAATCGGATTCTTATTTGTCTAGCTTTAAGATTATATCAAAATATAACAAGAGATATTATCTTAAACCTACATACTCAATCACACTCGATTGATATGAAAATAACGACATCCCTTTCCAAGACGATAAGAATATGCATCGGATCATAACTCACACTTGTGTAGATGATGTCATATTGAGTCTACTTGTCCAATAGTTGTGTTCCAAATATTTGGCAAAGTATGAACTTTTCGGTAATTGAACAGGGTACAAATACCCGGTGGTATTGTAAGGAACTATAAAAACCATCTTCCAACTTTGGAAGAGTAAGCATCTAGTCATTTAACACATACTCTTAAGTGTGATTTTATTAAGTTTCCTCTCTCAACAATTCTCTCTCTAAAAAATTCTAACTTTCATCTCTCTAGATCCCTCCTCGATCTATACAAGATTGTTGAATTAGGGAACCGACCAATTGGCATCAGAGCTAACATGTGGATTTTGTGGTTGATTCCTAGTGGTTAAACTAGATCAAATTCATCTTATTTTTGAAGAAAATAAGCCCACACGGCTCAAAGCTTATTTTGAGCTTAAATTGTTGGTTAATCTTGGAGTTTTTACGTGTTATACATGTACACATGATTGTATTGTTGGCCAATCCAAGAAAACTCAAGTCCTCAAGTTCGATTATAAGCTTATTAAGGTTTTGTGTTCATCGTTGGAGGATTGCTTCTTTCTTGAAGATACGCGAAGAAATAGATGTTATGGAATGATTAAGCTTATAAGGCGTTTGCTTAGTATTTGCTATTTTAGCTTTGTTCGTGGTTTTAATAAGCATATTTGGGCTTATTATGGCTAGATTCAATGTATGTTTCATGATGGAGGTGAATAATTAAATGTTATTCTTTGGCCCGTCTGTTTGACAAAAGATAGGGACAATCCGGATTTTTAGGAAAAGGAGCCGGCTAGTTGAACCAGTTTCAAAAAGGCGATTTGCTTATTTATCTTGCCCGGCGAGTTGCTTATCACAGGCGAGTTGCTTATAACACGGAGCGAGTTGTGTTAATCAAGGGCGAGTTGCAAAAAACGTCGAGTTCAAAACGGCGAGTTGCTAACGGACAGTTGCTAAACCGCGAGTTGTGCTAAAAACGGCGAGTTCAAAACAAGATGTTACCAAACAACGATTTGAGTATTTTATTAGGGCAGCGAATTTGTCAAAAGAAGCAAGCGTTTGGATTATTACTATACACGGCGATATGCTTACACCCTAGCAGCGGTTGATTTAAAAAAAAAAAGAAAGAAAAACATACTAAGAGGAGTTAACTTTTGGCGGGAAAAGTTAGAAACATTTAAATTTTTTCCTATAGCCATTTTTCAGCTCATTTTTTACAACCAAATTTAAATTTTGTAATAGGGTAAAAATTTTGTTAAAAAAATTCGAAATTATTTTGGCGGGAAAAATTAAGAAAAAATTAATTTTACAATAGCTTTTTTAGCTAAATTTACAACAAAATTTAAATTTTGGTAATATGTAAATTTGTGTATTGGATCAAAAAATTCAAATATTTTATGCCAAAAAATAAACCGTGCCAACCTCTAAACAGGACTTAAACTGCAATTTCTAATCAAACAACAAACCTACCTTAACATCAAACGATTATTCATTCAACGGTTTTTCATGATTTTGTAAAATCCCGTAATCTTTTATCGGTTTTAATCAAGACTGTAAAAATCCCGTGAACGTTAATTGTGCATTTAAAACCACAACATCAATCACATTAATCTAACTTAAGATCCTTAATTTTTATTTCACACATCGAATTGTAATGGAATCTTCTAATTCTAAATTCAAAAGATAGAGAGCTTCAACTGACGCAACGGCCGCAAAACAAAAGGCACTCCAACTGCATGACAATGGTTTAACAACTCGAGACACATCTTCATGATCACTATCTCCTATAATACGCCTTATGCTAGTTGATGCTATTTAAAACGCAACATTTCGCTCATTCTTTGGTGAAGATGCATCATACTTCAAATTGAAGATGTTTCATAATCTGGATCAGTTAAGGCTACAACTTGAGAAGAGGAATCTCATGGGGTTAATGCAAAGAAAACTTGTCTTCAAAGCAACTCAAAACACAGTTCAAGGAATTTCTTGCCTCAAAAGGGGAAATGCAGAACGGATCTTCTGAATCAAGGGTGGCAACAAGACTTCAATACTTCACGCGCCTGTGAACTAGTGCTGAACAGACCGTGTGTTATGTCGAGAACCTGGATACACTTTAAGCGGTCATTCAAAGAGTTGTAAATACATGATGAGGTGTATTACCATGAAGAGAAAATGAACTTAATGCCACTAAAGGAGAATGCTAAGTCATTTGCATGATGAAATACTTCCATGAGCATCAATAAGTCAAGTGTCAAGATCCAGTCTCAAGAATATTCAGATCAATTCAGTTCAAGCAATGGACGACACTTGATTGTATCAAAAAGCAGTTGAGAACACATCATAAAAGACAATATAATAGAAGGATGAATGAAAGACAGATGCAGTCAAGAGAGAGTAAGGATGTTTCGAGTAAAGCATTGGATGTTAGTTTAGTTGTTATAGAATGCAGTAGGACAAAGTCAGATGAGCATATTACAAGCAGCAGTTCAGGGACTTATATCACGTATGTTGTGGATGCAGATATTAGACCAGCAAATGACTAAGTGCTATCTGCTGAGGTACATTTAACTGCTCAACATAATGTCCTTGTTAATGAACAACTACATACTGATCAATCTGACCAAAGGTATGACACATATCTGTTGGAAAATGTTGATAGAAATACCACTCCTGATTCAACAAATATGTGTCATAGGGGAGGAGAGATTGACCAGGATGCTGAACAATATAAAGTAAAAAGTACTTTGCTTAACGCTGAGCTTGTCAAATCAAAAGAAATGATTGAAAAATAAACGTATAATGAACTTGCACGTAGGTTTTTATTACTTGAAAAACATTGTATTTCACATGAAATTTCAATACAACAAAAGGAAGAAAGTTTTCAAAGTAACAAACCATGTAAGAACTAGGATGCTCCTGAGTTTCATGAATTTTTTGAGACAAATGATTTGAAAGCTCAGCTACAGGCCAAAACCACACTAATTTGCAACTTAAAGAATCAAATTAAAAGTGTGAAGGAAGCAAGTAATGAAGCCAAAGTTATAAATGATATAGATGTAATTGAAATTATTAACATTGAATTAGAACACAGTGTGGCTAAATTACTTGCAGCAAATGAGCAACTACATAAAGAAAATGAGCATTTGAAACACACTTACAAAGAACTTTATGATTCAATTAAAAAGACACACGTTCAGAATAAAGACAATAGTGACTCTTTAATTTCTCAAATTAATCAAAAGTCTGTTGAAAATGCTGGTTTAAAAGCTCAGATTCAGGAAAAGGTTTTTGTAAATGCAGCATTAAAAAATGAATTAAGGAAGTTAAAAGGAAATAGTGTGGACACTAAGTTTTCCAAAGCATCAATCTTGGGGAAACCGCCTTTACAACCATCTAGAAACCATTTAGTTGTTAGACAACCGAATGCGTTTAAGTCTGAACGACCTAGAATTTCAAAACCACGGTTTGCCTCCCAAGTTGATGAGAAAAATATTTTGTCAAAACCAGTCACTCCTAATTATTTTCCTAAAGTTCAAGAATATGTGCTTGCAAAACCTCATCACGTGATTGCACCTGACTCATCTAGGAATAGTCAAGAAGAATCTTATGGTTCTAATGATATGGCTCATAATCACTATCTAGAGGAAGCCAGGAAAAAGTCATAAGAAAGAAATAGGAATTCAAAACCTAGTGTGATGCCTTCTGTTAGATTACAAAACACTACTAATGATAGTACTCCAAACCCTAAGAGAATGAATCAAACATATAGGAGTTTGCCTACATCTAAGAGTAGTTGCGTAACAATTACGGTTGTGCCCAAAGCAGATCACTCTAGGAATTCTAGTTCTTTTTTAGATTCCAAACATTTCTTTTGTTATACATGTCATAAATGTATCTTTAATGCAAATCATGATGCTTGTATAACAAAACTCCTGAATGAAGTGAATTCACGTAAGGTTAAACCCCATAAGACTAAAAACAGTAACAACCCCGTAGAACAGAAGAGTCATACTCAGAAACCTGGTAGGCAGATCTTTTCAGGACATAGGTTTTCTCCCAAAAAGACTTTCGCTGTGTATGAGAAAACATCTCCTAGATCTTGTCTTAGGTGGAAACCCACGGGTAAAATTTTCACAGCTGTTGGTCTAAAGTGGATTCCTAAAGGAAAGTTATTCGACTCTTGCACGAGCAAAGTTGACAGTGAGCCTCCAAATGGTTCAAATGATGATATCACTAACCCATATGAATGCGATCAAACCCTTAATGTTAGTGCATGTACTCTTAACTTAAGTGCAGGTACGTCTTTTAATCCTATAAAGGAAAGACTCAGAGTTTGGTTGCCGAAAAGACTGATATCTCATATGCCAAGGGTTCAAGGGATTCTAATCTGATGCACATTAACAATGACGTTTGAACACTGCAGTTCAAGCCTCGGACCTCAATGTCATCAAAATGGCGTCTGCTGGCAACACTTCAGGCCCCGCTCCTAAAAGAAAAGAAAGGTGTACGCTTCAGTGCGCTTTATCTTTAAAAGAAGAGAAATCTTCTTATTTACGAGCAGTCTTATCAACAACTTCTATAAGTTCTCATGCTCGTTCAGTCAACAAGTGGATCAACGTACATTAGCTTGTATCTTAATTCACTTGTTCATAAAAAAATGGAAACAACGTATGCAATTTTTGAGGGGGGAGAAAAGTGAATAAAATGAGATCAATACTGTTTAAATCAGATAAGATCTTTTCAATATAAATGTGCTCCCGTCCTCAAACGGTCATATGATCAATGGCTCCTGCACACATCAGTTCAGGACCCGGTCCTCAACTTTTGACTCCTGGAACAATTAGTTCAGGACTCGTACCATGACCTCCTTCTCCAACACCTAATGTTCCACCAACAAAGAATGATTGGGATACGTTATTTTGCCCAATGTTTGTTGAGTAACCTGTTGTTTCAACCGATACACCTTCATCAACGAGAATTATCAAGTTACACCTTCTACAAGTATCTCATAAACCATTCAAGAAGCACAATCTCATGTTATTCCTATTAGTGTTGAAAAAGATGATCATGGTATTGAAGTTGCACACATGGATAATGATTTGTAATTTGGTCTTCCAATTTCAGAACCTAGTTCTAAAGAATCCTCTTCCCGAATTGTTATCCCAACCTACGTGCATTCAGTAAATCAACCATAAGAGCACATCGAAAAATAGACCAAGGATCATCCGCTTGACAAGATTATTGGTGATCCTTCCAGACTGATATCCACAAGACTCTAACTATAAACCGAAGCCCTGTTCTGCTACTATGATGCTCTTCTCTCTTTAATTGAACACAAAAGTTATAAAGATGCATTAACCGAATCCTATTGGATTGATGCCATGAAGAGCTCCATGAGTTTTAACATTTGGAGATTTGGGTGCTAGTACCTTGTCCAGATCAAGTGATGATTATTACCTTGCAGTGGATTTATAAGGTGAAATTAGATGAACTGAGAGGTGTTGTGAAAAACAAGGAAAATCAAGGAGCAAAAGGAAAATGGAGTAGTTAAACTTTACTTCGTCGACACAGAATTTTAGCTGGTAGATATCTTTTCCAAGCCGTTAAGACGATAAAAACTTGAATTTCTCATGTAAAAGGTTGGAATGCAAAGCATGTCTTCGGAAACGCTGAAAAAGCTGCCAGACGAAACAGAAGAGTTATGGTGGTATCTCTTCATGTATCCTATGTAAATATATAAAACCAGAAAAACACAAAAAGATTTTCATTTTTATAAAACTTTTCAAAAACAAAATACAAAAATATAAAACCCATAAAAACCATAAAAATCAGAAAATAGAAAATACCAAAAATAGCTTTCAAGACATGTCTTTCGTTTATCGATAACATTTACGGACCTAGAAATGTCGTTCAATAATGACACGGGTCTTTAAATGAAGTTCGAACATAAGTTTTAAATGTTTTTCAAAACATGTCAAAAATGGCTTGCTATTATTTCTGATATGCAACCCGGTTTTCAAAATGAGGAAAGCTCATCGCCAAAAAGAAGGCTCTTCCTAACAACTGGTGATTAAGTTCTCCTGGGCATGGATTACTTTATATCCGTGCACCCTCAATCTAATGTACGTTTCAGTGCATTATTTCTTGATAAAGAAGAGAAGTCTTCTTTTTTAACCAAATAATTTTTCTTCTATGATTCTTCAAAAATTATTTGTGTTAACCATGGTGGTAAAAAGTTGTCTTCACAATGGATCAGTGTTTTAAGGAATTTCACAAAAAAGATTTAAAAGCTAATTCAACAACTCAAACTATGACTGCAACTCTTTAAATAGAAAACGCGTCATTATTTGAGGGGGATAACGTGTCATCAAATAATCTTTTAAAACGGTCTTTCAAAATAAGTCAAGGTATACACGGATAAAGTTTTTGATAATGACAGATCACATTTTCTAGGGGAGTTAATTTATATTAACTACAAGGGCTTTAGATGTCATTTGTTTAAAACTTTGTAGACTTATTTGCAATTTGAGACTTAGTGAATTCAGGCTTTAAACTACAAACGACCAATATTGACAACACCTCATAGTTTGTTAAAAGGCTTAGGAATGCTTGGATATAATCACATTGTTTTAAAATCCTTGAAGTGTTTCTGATTCAATTAATTCTCCCTTAAACGGTCAACCGCTATGCTTATTATTAAAAAAGGAGTAGAAATATTTGATAAAAGAGGTACTCAGAGGTATGATGATACCTTTAGATAGTCATTATCCTGCAGGAAGAAATGTTTACATTCGAGACTTAGTTGACTTAGGGATTGTCCTTTCGGCTATTTAGAGGGAATAATTGTGACTTTTGAGACTTAGCTAACCTTGGTGTTTCAATTTATATCATCACTATCTTGTAAGGATAATACACTCATCAGGGACTTAATTGAATTTGGTGTTAAGGTTTCGAAATCCTTTTGTACTTTGGATATTTAGGCTCTATACATCAAGTCCTCTCAGTGTGGCATACAAGAAAGATTTGAATCTACTCATGAAAGGACTGTTGGTTCGGGGGAAGCTATGACAACTTTCATCTGGAGAGTATCAAGACAGACTACATATTTCTTACATGGATAAAATGATTGTGCCACTTTGGGTTTGAACATTTCAGGTCCTGTCTCATATATAATCTTGTACATCAATAAGTAGTGTGGTAATCAGTGTTATGTGTTAGTTTATGAATTTTTCATGAGTTTCTCGTTAAACTCCAAATCATTTATAAATTCATCATAACTGACACTAACAGAATCCCTCATTAATTGAGGGGGGGCATATATAGGTTCCAATATCAGCTTGTATTTAATCAGACCACATTTTCTTCTAAATTTTCTAACATATTTAAATCAATTGAGATCCTAAATCTCAAAGGGTTTGAAATTTTTGATCAGGGGAGAAAATGTGATTTAAATATTAAATCTGATAAAAATATGATCTATTAAGACTCAAGCAGGTACTCTTCCCTCCATGTGCCAAACAATTTTGAATATCAACGCACATGTTAAGGGGGAGTAGTTTCATGAATCAAAACAATCGAGGTACTAATGCTTTGATGTTTACATCGCCCGTACCTTGATTGATTTTCAAATGGTTTTATGGCGAAGTGAACAGTACCAAAAGACCGACCCTGTATTTACTTTATCAGAGTTATAAGGATGGTATGGTTAGGTACATGTTCTAATGATCCTGCCAGAGCCGGAGGGATCTACCCAGGGACAATCCACTAGTTAGTGTAGAAGTCCTTAGGTATGATATAAAAAAGGAGTAATGTGAGAATAAGGGAATAGTGCGAACTGAGATGGAGCTAGTACTAGAACATACCTAACAAGGTACTAATAATGAAGTCTCGGTAAGCACTGAAGGGGTTGAAGAAGAAACATAAATGTTAAGATAAAGGGTGAAAAGAAAGCAACTCTCCTTGAACATTAGGCAATAATCGAGTCAATACATATGTTGTCAGAATCACATGGTTGATTGCTGATATTGAAGACAAGTATCATGGACCCAGTGATACGCTGCACAACCCGCTATTTAAGATCCCTCAAAGGATTCTTGTTTCATTTCTTACGGAGATCAATACATTTATATCGTCTCTCTCACTCCGAGTTAGATGATATTGAAAAGGTGGCAGTCTGCTCCAGCCTTTGACTACTAAAAACTAAAAATGCACTATTGAGTCTAGAGCCATGAGATCATCCATAAATCCTGCTAGGACACTAATATAAACTAAAATTTCTCATCACACAGTGTGATAGTAAGTAAGATCTTAAGAGTCCTACGCATTATCCTTGTGAGGTATTGCCAGAACATCTAAATGATACGAAAGTACTCATAATGAAGATGGAAATCCTTCTATAGCCAACATCAAACAAGCTCTTGGTAGGTAACATGTGAGATCCATTATGGGTCAAACTTGTGACAAATGGAAAGCAACAATGGTGCGATTCTTTATGAATCAAACTTGTTCCAGTCAGTAAATTGACAAATAGTTTTTGGAAAACCTTTCGATGTGCTCAACAATTGATTTTCGAGCACATTGACTGTGTAAATATTTCAAAACAAATGTGTTTCTGATGAAATTTAATTTTGTGCTATAAAACACTCTCGATGTGTCACACAAATACTTTCTCAAGTGACACGTCGATTGATTTTCAAATCAATTTTTCTCTTTAATCGGTAAGATAGTAACTAACTGATTCACTCTTATCGTGCTGTCTGCTTTGAGACGTTCCGATAAAGGGAACATGCAAGTATGGTGACTCTGATAGTTGTACATTAGATGATCCGATACTTATACTGGAAATCATGTCAAGGGGATTCTTCTTAAGATGAATCTACCTGATCACAGGTCGGTCCTCACGAATCCGAAGGTTAATCAAACTAGACTCGGGCGAATGACAAAGCCATATTCGTCCATAAGTTTTATTGCTAACTGTTTTATTACATGCTCAAGTAAAAATGGAGATGGAGATACCTTGTTCCAGTGAAGTCAATTCGCAACCCCATGCTCACACTTAATGTTTCTAATCAAAGACATCATGACAACTAAAATACCTATAACACAGCTTCTACAACTCTAATTAGTACTATCATGATCTAAAAAGTGTGAGCATGCCGGTCTGAAGGTCACAACATCACATGGAGGAAACACTGCTACAGAAATGATCAAGAGATTTAAAGTAGATGATGATCCCAAAGAAAGCTCAAAGATCACACAAGTCTAAGTAACAAAGCTCAAGGACCACTACATAATGTACAAAGGAATCAAAGAATGAAGAATCAAATACTACGAGCTAAAGTCAGAAGGTCAAGACTTAGAATGCTAGAATTCAAATTGTATTTCCAGGGGTGGCCTCCCTTAGGGGGAGATTGTTAGGTTTAAGAAAAAAACTCAGTCACCCTGTGCATTGTCTAGAATAGCATAGTTCGTAGTTTAATCATAAGCGTATGACTCATGGTATTGGGCCGGGTCTTTTACCCACTTGTAAGCCCATACCATAGCCCATTAGGGCATCTAAACACATGTATTTATACCCCTTTCCAGCCATGGGAAGGGTTTGGTTGTTCATTTGATATTACACACACTTAAGGTGTTTTCTCTCACTAGAAATCTCACTTTCTCTCTCTACAATATAAGGCCAACCCCTATTCTTTACCTTGTGTTATGATATCCAATATCTTACACATCATCTGCAAGCAAAAGAGAATTAAAAATATTATGTTTAAAAATAAAATAATTAAAAGATTTCACTGACATAGACATTAAAAAACACACCGATCTTTTAAAAATCTATACAATGCAGAAAAACAATTACAATGTAGTTTTCATGACATCTTAAGAATCAGCATTGAGAAACAATAGCATTACTAGTATATTTAAATTAGCTGTCAAATTCAATATGCATATTTCAATAATGAATATGCAATGGATTATAATGAGTTGAAGGTAAAGGTAGATGAATCTTACCAATTGCCACGAGTTTAGGCCCTACCCATTGTCCAAAAAAGCCATCTTGAAAAAAGAGTAACAAAAGATATTATGGAGGGTATTTAAGCTTCCACAAAACCAGTCCAACTCTTGAGCTAAACAATTACAGTAACAATTTATAAGTACCTTCGATGATTCATCTGTAGTAGAAGCATGCTGAATTTCTGCAAGCAAGATAGGCCAAATTTAATTGATGTTTTGTTTTTTTTTGTCACTCCATTTTGATAATAATAAAAAAGATCCTGTGACATATACTTAGGACGGCACACATTGAGCATCTCAAAAGCAAGCAGAACAATGACTTTTTTTGCTTAAAATTGGTCATTGTAAAGATTTTTCCAATTGAAGTGAAAGTTTTTTTTCAAGCAATGACTTGAGTTTCCTCAAGTCTTTATAGGAATGGTTATATTTAACATTGAATATTATAAAAAAACAAAAGCAATGTAGTTTTTATGACATTTTACTAATCAGCATGCCAGGAACAGTAGCGTTACATATATATTTAGCTTAGTTGTCAAAGTCGATATGCATAGGGTGATGAATTGAAGGTAAGGGGGTACATTAATATTACCAATTCCTTTTCCTATGTCTTTAGAGTCGCAATCTTTAAAAATGGCAATCAATTTTGCAAAGTTATCCTCTATGTTTCCTTGATGCGCTTGTTGTTGTCACGATAGACAAAATCGAAATCGGCATCACTCCAGAACTCACCGTCATGTGAACCCAGCTTAGACTTGTTTGTTGTTTTCATCTCTGGAAAAAAATTCTTTATGTGAACACTTAATTGGCTCAATATGCCAAATACATGAAATCATACAGTTTAGACGGGATAGATTCTGGATTATATCCCTACCTATTGGCTTGACACTTCTTATTCCTATCTGTAAGAAACTGCAGCACAAAAGTTCTGTGAGATATATAAACAATTGTACACCTCATTGGCAGAGCAATAGAAGAGTTAAATCAGCAAATTTCACCTAGCTATATCAATCAAAACACATAACAATAATAATACAGTAAAATAATTAGAAGTAAGAAAGTTAACCTGAGGGAGAAGCTTTATGGGTCGATGGCCTGCTGTGTAATCAACCAGATGGTGGGAAATAGCTTCCTTAATAGTGTGATTAGTCATGTTATTGCAAATGTAGTTAAGCTCATTTTAAACCTTTGTTCTGGATTCATTGATGGTCAACGACACGTCGATGTCCCAAACAGATGAAGACTCGACAGAATCGATAATTTTATATAAACCACAGTACACCCCCATGATCATGTTGTACACGTAGAAGAGAATGCCGAGATCCTTACTGGAGACTTGTTCCTGTCCAGCAATTACCTTAAGTTTATCCATGAATAGAAGTGTTTGTTGGTAGTCTTTGGACTCTAAAATAAGTTTCTTCTTCTTCCCCAAGTAGGGATTAATTTCCTTAACATCATCATCATCATCAATGCAGAAGTCATAGTCATGCTGCAATAATTTATAACTGTAACTGTTATACATCAAACAGCTAACCTTAACTTCCAAAGAAAATTTAACTTTGGATATTGTCTTTTTACAGTCTGTAACTATTATATAAAGCATTTTGAGTGACATCTTAAACAAACATCTTGATTTTAAACAGATGGTAAAAGTATTATCATAGATTGGCCTTTTTACTAAGTAAACATATTTTACTATTTTGGTAATTAACTATTCTTGGTATAAAAATATATATTCTTTTAAACTAAACTATCTTTGTAATTATATGACTAACTAGCATAGGACCCCTTTTAGTGCGCAAATGTATTCGACTTAACGTTTTAACAATCATATAAACATATAAAGAATCTTTGCATAAAGTACCCATAAGAGTTGAGGAGCGAAAGTGAGGCAGAAAACAAAAGTAAAAGTGTCTTGTGATTAACCGGAGAAAAACAAAAGGAAAATAATCCCGATCAGGAGGTTCCCCCATTTTTATAGGTTTTGTCCGGTTCGTTTTCAGACAGTTTTTATTTTCTAGTTGAACTGGTGACCACTCATGTTCCCGGTTGAACCAGTTGGTCAGGTCCTGCTTTATAACAACCCGAAATTTTCATCAAAACAAAATCAACCTATTTTATTATGATCACATTTGTATGAAGAAATTTTTTGCTTTATTACATTCTATTATATAACATGTTTGCATAGTAAATTACACAAGTTCACACAATCTACCCATACCATCTCTACCTATGTTTATGTCAAGCAAACATATAAACATGTAAATGTCAAATGATTTATTGTTCTATTTTATCAATACGGTATCTAATTTAAAGCAGTTTTCCACTAAACGTTATTATCAAAATGACATAAACCGTTAACGTTTATGTCATAAACCCTAATTTGGGGTAAATGTAAACATTCAAAGTGAATGTTACAAGACTTACTAAAGAACATGTACAAGTACTATAGCATCCTTTGAATATAATTTTCCTCCAAAATAAAGTACAAGGTCTTATAAGCACAATGTACAAAGTCATTAAGCATAACATCAAAATAGCCGTTTTACCTCCGTTTTCCTAAGAAATCTTGTACAAACTATTAAGTACAATGTACAATCAAGCCATATGCTCAACTTTTACACAAACATTTCCCATCTTTTCAATCACTTGAACGCATTTTTTTAAACTCAAAACCCTAAATCAAACCAAGGAACCCTAAAACCGAGCTAGTTTCTAAATTGTAAATCGTTTATTGGTTTTTACCCATTCTAAACCTAAACCATTACCCAAATAAGTTGTGAATACATAATTTACAACATTACAAATCATATTTCATCATTTTAACACCTATATACAAGAATTAAATCCTAAAAACCCTAGTTTAAACCCTAACTCTAAACCACAACTCGTTTACTCATTTTTACCCATTTTGAACTCGAACCACTAATCGAATATTGTTATAAACTCTTAATACAAACCTTATAACCCATAATATATCATTAATAATCAAATGCACATGAAAAATAAGCATGAAAACCCTAAACGTGCCCTATTGAACCCGTATGCAATTTTGCTTATTTAGACCCATTTTAAAACTCAACTTTGCAAACAAGCACCTTGATGATGCACTTCCTTCATGTAAGCAGGTTACAAGCTCCTTAACTTCATTTCTTGGTCACAAAATAGGCCACATCACCACCTTGTGGCTTCATTTCAGTCGTGGCACACAAACACTCCTACAACCTTCCACCTTGCATTCTAGCCTTGCTAACTCACCCCATAGCCTCTCCTTGTCACCTCCTAGACCTCTCCAATCATCCCCTCCAGGAATGAGACACCTTTCACTCTTAAACTTACTCACCAGGTTTTGACACTATAAATAGATGCGCACCCTTTACCAATCAACTCATAAACTCACACCTTCATTTCTTTCTATCTTCTAACAATGGCATCCAAGGTCTGATCAAGAAATTCCTAAGAGGTCCTAAGAGCATAAGTGAAGTGAAGAAACCAAGTCTTGAAGCCCCGAGGTCTTGAGTTAAGTGTAAATTTATAAATTAACAAGTTAACCCCTTAAACTTTGTACCCCTAGACTTTATATTTTAAAATACAACAAACGTAAGCAATTAGTGGTTTTTAATTTTAAATATTTATATTGTGTAATTGTAATTTTAAAATTTTACAAGTTTTATTATAAATTTAAAAAATAAACAAACAACCCCTTAAACTTTGTACCCCTAGACTTTATATTTTAAAATACAACAAACGTAAGCAATTTTTACTTCCAAACAAAGAGTTAACAGTATCTAATCACATCACAAATCTACCCGAAGACTTTTTGGTGGATTTTTCATTGGCGGCCTGATATCATGTTGTAAAACCAAATAGAAAAACACCGAAGCACATAAAATATCATAAATAAAGAAAAAACGTTTTCTAGCTATTCATTGATGAGTTCGAAAGAATTGTATTTTTTTTCTTTTAGTTTAATAAATACTAAAATTCTAACATTTAAATTTCTCAAAAAGTTTTTATTCCATTGACATGTGTGTATGCCTATAAATCATATACAACAATTTGGGCCACTTTTATATCTTAAAAATGTGTTGTGACGGAAAAAATGGGTAAAAGTCTCTTTACATTTGTATATGTATTAAAAATACACAATTGGTAAATCTTTGTTTGACCAAAACATATTATATGCACAAAACATAATACTTATTTGAGTTTTTTTAGTTTTCTATATTCTATGGATATTAATGTTTTTGATAATTCAACCGATGCTTTTAAATTTGATTGTGAGGCTAAAATTTTACATGTTTTAACACAAAGTATGACCATGAATCCTAATTATAGCTGACACACTCATGCAACTATAATCATAAAACATATACAATATCAACTGCATACCCAACAGTAAGAATACCAGCTTTCCAAAGTGGAGGTTAATGGTTCAAATATAACGAGGAAAAAATTAATCCCCTTGTGGTCTCGGAGGTTCACTTGAGCCGAGTCCGAGATACCTAAAAGGGTAGTTTTGCTGGTATTAATCGGCTCACAATGTCGAGTCAGAGAAAACAGGTAAATTTAAAGAAAAAAGATTACTAATTATCCTCAAGTTTATAAAAAAAATTTAAGATATGAATCTATTCTATTCATATGATTTAGATAATACTCTATAATATAACTTATAAAACAGAAAAAATAAATAAAAATTATACATATATTTAAAAAACATAATGTCTAAGCCTCGTACGTGCACGGGCATTAAAACTAGTAAAAAAATAAAAAAAATTACACACATATATAAATACACAGCGAGGGTTGAATCGGTGTTCATGAATGCCCAATTTTTAAAGAGTAAACGAATATGCAATTCCATGTTAATAATAAGACATAATAAAAAAAATTAAAAAAAACTTGTGTGTGCACGAGTATTATAACTAGTGTTTCGCTATCACGAAATCCTTATTGGGATTTTTCAAGAAGAACACTTAGTTTTAGGCACAAGAATACTAAGCAAGAACAAAGAGGAATTGTACTATTTTTGTATGATTTAATAAAACCAAAGTGTTTGTTAATATATAGATTCTTGTTGACAATTAATGGCAATTAAAAGTTGGTTAAAAACCAATGGTCACAACATTTATCACAACAGTCACAATGATTGGGAAAAGGTAGCTAAGAAAAATAGGTAATCAACTAGGAGCACCATATATACCGTTTTGGTCGGGGCGCTGCCCCGAACCCCGCTGAAGGCCTTTCCCTAAGACACTAGCGAGGAGCAACCTCCCCTTCAGAGGCGGAGCCAGAATTATTAGTTAAGGGAGGCCGGTCGCGCTTAACTAAAAAATTCATAGTAATAAGGGGGGCTGAATATAAAAAATAGTATAAAAACGGCTTGTAATATATATAATTTGTGAATGAAGGAGGTTGATTAGGAGTGACTCAGCACCAACTAATCACTCTACTAGCTCCACCCCTACTCCCCTCGACCCCTCCCACACGCTTGGGAGCAGGACCCCAACAAGGGGTGCTGCCCCTTGACCCATGCATCTTTATCGTGGTAGAAATGTATTAGCTCAAACGAGTGTAGTACACTCTACACCTCCCTAGTTGAAACGAATTTTGTAAACAATTTAGCGATGAAATGTTTAAGCTTTTTTTATTAAGCATACTTTATAAAAATACTAATAATTAAAAAAATACAATTAATATTCCACATGATACAAAACAATAATGCATAAATCATTTTTTCTTCATTAAAATCTCACTAAATAAAATTTACAAATCATTAATGATATCATTAAAATACTCACATAAAAATATAATTAATATACCACATCGTATAAAACAATAATGCATAATTTTTTTTTATTTTTAAAACACACACTAAATGAAATTTACAAATTATTAATGAAGTTTTTAAAATACCTCTTACTAAAAACTACAATTAATATACCACATAGTACAAAATAATAATGCATAAATCATATTATTATTTTTTTTCCTCTTTAAAACATCATTAAATGAAATTTACAATTCATTAATGATATTTTTAAAAATCACTCACTCAAAAGTACACTTAATATACCACATGATATAAAATGATAATATATAAATCATCTTTTTTTTCCTTTTTTAAAACATCACTAAATGAAATTTACAAATTATTAAGCGGGTCATTGAAACCAATCTTTTATGTAGTTAGACTTTCTGGCACCACCTTTTTCGACCATGAAACGGACCACTATTTACGACCACGACATAGCAATATTGACACCACCAGATGGCGCTAAAACCCGTATTCTCTATGTTTAAATGTTATATAATATTACACGTCCAAAACAACTAGCAATAGTGATGACCACTGTTTTTGTATCGTCGTTACACCATGATGCACGGGTTGTCTGTGTTGGTTTTTTACAACTAGTTAACCAATTAATAATCACGAGTACGCAGCGGAACATATAAATCACGTATAGAATATGTAATTAACAAAGGGATCAATAATGCGTAACTTTTAGCAAATAACAAATACACCGTCTTGAATATACGCGTGTGTATAATATAAATACCACACGAAAACCACCCAAGATCTAAAGTAAGATCTCTCTACTTCAACACACACAATACGTTCTTAGCAAACAATTAAGTATGCTAGTACTAGTAGTGATAAAGCCACCAAACGCCTTCGACTCTTGAATCAATCAACACGAAAAACCCTTTAAGGGTGTATTGGGTTCGATCGCAAAAACCAAAACCCTAGGGGTGTTTGGTTCAATCGCACGACACAAAGGAGGGACAAGAAGAGAATTTAGGGAATTTTCAAGTTATGAGAAAACTAAGCACCCTAAGCCTCTATTTATAGCCTCCTAAACATAGCTTGCAAGTTAAGTTATTCCACCTCCTCTTGAGATTAAGAAATAAATGGCTAAGGAAAAAAGAAAGAATTCTCATACTTTCTTTTTCTCTATAATTGCATATTAGTCCTTCTTTTAACTATTAACGACTAATATAATTCCCATTAAATATTTATTAACATTTAACGCTCGTTAAGCTTTATCACTTAAATATATTACATTTAATATATTTATTATTAATTGTTTTACGTATTAACGCGTGCGTCCTCGTAGGCTCAATAAATTCTCGGACATATATTATTTTTACATGGACATAATCCAACGTAAATATCCTAAACATCATTTATATGTGCTAGTAGTTTATATTACTGATTAGGAGATATGTTATTAGAGGTTTGGTATGCAAGGCCTTTATGTGTTAATTTTCCAGTTGTGCATATTTTATAGGCTATGCGGGTGACTACCAATACCCTACCATAGACACATACACTTATTTAGTCTATACAAGCATTGCCCATGTCACGACGATCATTGATCTTTTCACGCTTTCTCTAGTTGATTAACGAAAAAAGAAATAAGCGCAAGTTATTTGAGACGTCAATAAAAAATACTTCTTTTTACATTTTTATTTTAATTTTCTGTTGCAATTGAGATGCAAATTTTAAATTTGAATCGGACTTGCAACAAAAAGAAATAACTACTTGTTGTATATTTAAATGATGTATTTTGTTGTTATTCCGTTCAACTTTAGATTTTTGCAACGAAATTGCATCAGAAAATACGTGACAATGTTTTTATTTAATTTTTGTCTTCCGTTGCTATTCTGTTGCAAATTTTGAAAATTGCAACCGAATTGCAACGGTTAACGGGATAATAATTTTATTTAGAAATAAATATTATCTTCGGTTTGCATCCGAATTACAACGGAAGAGAAATGATAATTTTTTTAGATTTAAATTTTGTCTTTGGTTGCTTTTCCGTTGCAAAGTTTTATAATTTGCAACGGAAAAAATAAAAATAAACCTAAAAGAAATTAGTTTAGATATTGCAATAGTGAATAACTGGTGTAAATGACACGACACATCATTGTGTGGAAGTTCTTTGATCAAACCTCTAAGTCAATAATCAACCACATAGCTTTTTTCTAGCCACCACAGGTTTATAATCTAGTTTTTACATGGGTGATAGGGTTTGCACACCACCTACTTCTCCCACTCCTTTTATTATCCGCTTTACTAACTGAACAAGATAGTTTTAATGTTTTTTTTATATATTTTGTCTTTTACTATTTTTACTTTATGATTTCTATGATTTCTGTTTCGCATTTTTTTGGTGGTTTTACTCATTTTATTAACGGATGAAAGACAATTTTATGGTTTTTTTTGCTTCGTATCTTTTTTATTTTAATACTTATAACTTATCAAACCTTATAATTTTTTTTATATTAGTTTTACTATAAAATAAAATTATAAAAAAAATTTAGATGATATAAGAATCCTATATCGATGGTGTGTAAACCCAAGCCTTCACTATAAGAGGTAAGGCTGGGCGGAGTAAGGGCAAAGTCACCATTTTCACTCACCATTCGCCATTCGTTTCTTATTCCAGAGGAAGTAACTCGCGCGCGAGTTGTATGGTGAAAGGTGAACCACTCACCACAAGTGAGTGGTAATTTTCGGGCCCCATTTTTTTAGTCCGTACAATTATAAAAAACTTATTTTTTCCTATAAATACCCACTCTTTCCATTCATTTTTATACACAACTATTCATTATATTATACAGCACCTTCTCACTTCTAGATTAACCAAAATGAATTCGTATACGTTTATGGGCCTAGATGATGTATGACAAGCAGGAAAGAAAAATTAGTAAGCCGCAAAAGTCTTTTATTAAACGAGCCATTGTCTGAAATATTAAGACGAGACGAGCAAGCCTACCAAGTGTCGAGATACAACAATAACCCAGAGATCGGCTGGCGCTCATTGACGTCCTAGTCGCCGCTATTTTAACTGTACATCCCGATGTACAATGTAAAAACGTTTTCGGCATAAAGACTTTTCCGAATGGGCTCGTCCACGGTTTCTAACCAGAAAGTGTAATGCAGTAAACTACCCACCTGGCATACTTTCCATTGTATCCACGACTATATGTTGGAAGAGAAGGCATTTCTCTCTTGATAAAGATCACTCCTCAGATTTCATTCAATTGGACATATAACGTTAATGCTAGCTCTTCTAATGAAATACATGCAAATAAGTGAAAGATGTGTGCGTATGTCCTCTTGGTCATTTTTGTCAAGCTGTTAAGGTAGATTTATGGTCCTGTTTTTTAGAAACCTACGGTTACTGGATGTAGAAAAAACATTATCGAATTACGAGAAAAGCACGGAGTTTTCTCCGGGATGTTAGGAATACTAGAATTGACGGATTGAGAGTGGTTCGGTTTGTCCCTACCCCTTAAAGGAGCCAGTAGCGTTTGTTTTTTTTTTTTTTATTTAAAGAACTGATCATGGATCGAACCTTTCATTTTGCATGAAGCCGTTGCGTCGCATGACTTGTGGATATGACATGCTTTCTTTGGTGTTGCTGGGTTGAACAACGACATCAACGTTTTGTATCAATCCCCTATATTTAACAATCTCAAAAGCGGACGAGCACCTGAGATTCCTAATTGAGGGAAACGGCGTAAAATCACCCATCTAGATACTATCTTGTTGACGGGATATATCCTGAATTGACGCCACTCGTTAAGACGATTCCAGAACCAGCTGATGATGACCACAAGCGAATTTTGTATAAGCAAAAGCAGGAATCGGCAAGAAAAGATGTGGAACGAGCGTTTGGTGTTCTTAAGCTCTCTAAATGGGCAATACTAGCTAATCACGCACGAGCGCTAAGAAAAGATAAGATTGTTAGTATGATGTACACATGCATCATATTACATAATATGATTCGAAAATACAAAAATTATGCGATATCTCCCAGATGGTCCTGGAGGAAGCACATCAGCCGGACGACCCGCTACGAAACGAAGAACAAGTGCAACGAGTTATGAGGTGGATCAAATCATCACTCTAGCGCATCATAACCTTCTGACACGATTTGATCGAACACTTGGCTCAAAATGCTTAATTTTAGCTTTGTTTGTTTTGTACTTTGTTATGTATTTTTATTTTCCGTATGACCTCACTTATGTAATGTTTTAATGTTGAATAATAAGTCTTTTAATTAGTTTTACGTTTTTATTAATTTCGTACGTTTACGTTAACATTTATAATTTATGAATGAAAGTAAATTAAATAAAAAAATGATGTTGTAAGGTGAGTTTGGTATGAAAGGTGAGTGTTAAAACGGTTAAATGATGAGTGATAAAGTTGGAGAGAGAAAGCTGACGTGACGCTGAGATGGATGGTGAGTTTACCATCCTTACTCCATCCAGCCTAACAGTTACTTGAAAATGTTAGCCGCCATTAAAATTCGGATGTCACACCATCATACTGTTAGGGCACATGGCAAGCTTTTATGGGGTCCTATCATTTTTACATACTATAACTAGGTGGGATTCAAAAATTGAGTTTTTTTTTATCACAAAATAGCATATGTATGTCATATTTGAATAATAAAGCACAAATAAAATTGTATATGCGTGAAGATGAGATAAATATAATAAAACGTATACTACAAAAACATCATTTTATAACAAGTTTGAAGGTTTGTATGATCGTTTCCCTAAATATAATTCAATCATGACTCATAAGACTCCTCTATATTACAACGCAACACAAGAAATTGACGATATAGTAACATTATATAATGCTTACAACAAGTTTTGCAATAATAGTAGAAATAGTATACCTATATGGCTATTTGCAAATGAGCCATACCACTTTTAATTTGGCATTCAGTCCACACTTCGTACAATAGACATGTCTCATCACCAACTTCCCTTACTAACCACATTTGAAGGGGTGAAAAACACTTTACGTTTTCTACATTGCGTTTGATATCTTGTAATGTTTGTTTATTTTTTCCAGTCTTTTTTAGACAAAACATATGTATAAGAGAATTTAGTTTTATATATTAAGTACATAGGTTTACATATAAGCATATAACATATGGGTTTTTCTAATATGTGCCCCAGGGGCACATGTTAAGGTGGGGACACAGGCTGTGTGTCACAGCCTGATTAGCCAGCAGTTATTGTTATTAATCATTATCAGGCCCCACAAATAACTGTTGGCCACACAGCCTGATGTCTTCACCTTAACATGTGTCCGTGAGGCACATGTTAGAAAAACCCATAACATATTAATGAAAAGTTATACAGTAAGCAACTATAATTGACAAGACAACACATATTAACACTTACAAGACTATTTTGCCGCCAAACATATGTCTACATTCATAAAGTCAAAGTCTCAACAATTACGTGATTTTGTACATTGCTACTCTCTAGCCACAAGTAACCCTTTCGTGTATATGGTTATATTTAGGTTCCGCTAGTTTATTACTATAAGATAATAATTTGTTCAATAAAGTTAAAGCTTATCCATAAATTCGAAGATATCATATGTTAGTTTAATTACAATAGAATACTTCGTATAATTAAAACTCTTTTTTTTTTTATGAAAATCAAATAACATATTGATGAAAGATTAAGAAAATCTTCGTATAATTATCATCGCAGTCAAGTTCAAGTGTTCAATGAGAACTTATGTGTTCAATTCAACGTGTTAGTCTCAACTCAAGTTATCAAGTTCAAGTGTTTCAACTATATATAGCGAAATAAAGTCATTCGATTATTCATTTGTGTCGATCAAAGTAGTTTTAAGTTTGTATCATGAGCAACTCATTTATCCCAAAAATTACACACATGTTTCTTTCCCCATCATCTTCCTGCAACTTTTATTATTGTCATTTTTGAGCAGCATCTTTCGTTCTTTGTTCCACCAAACTCCATAGTAGTATCGACTGTTCTTCCGGGCGTTTGCTTCTTGCGATTGTTCACCACCAAAGTCATCGATCTTACATCTGCATGGGCTGAGAAAACAAGTTACAAGCGAAAAAGAAAATAAAAAATAAATAAATAAGAAACGCAAACAATTTAAGCAAAAAGCCTACCTTAACAGTTTGGAGCTTTACACCACCACCATCTTTCTCTCTGAGCTTCATCGACAAAGCTGCTCTTGCAATCTTAAAACACTAAAACCCAAAAAGAAGAAGAAAACTATCCTTCATACAACCGGCTCTCACCACATGAAGATTGGTGATGAATTGTTGGAAACTCTGGTACAAACCTAACAACATCTACAACAACAACAACAACAAGAAAACCAAAGTCATCACAATAGGAACTAAAGTATTGTATTAAAGAGTTATGTGTGAAGGTTGAAAGAAGTTACTTCCACATTTGAAGCCCAAGTAAATGAATCTGCAAAAAATGAAAAGAAAAAAAAAACCAAATCTTACTACATGTGAGAAGTAAATTGTGAGTACATATGTGTGTGTGTCTATATATATATTATATATATATATATATATATATATATATATATATATAGGATAAAGATCAAATAAAAAAACAAATATTCGTGAGAAGGATAAAAAAATTTATTTTTTTAAAAAAGTTCTTAAAAAATTCTAAAAAAATTCCACAAGATTGTGTATGTTGGTACATGAAAAAGTTGTAAAGGAAGTTTTTGTAAAAGTGGATAGTTTTGATGAAAAAAATTTATTAAAAAAAACGTTTGTGTATTAAATCAGTTTTTTGTGCATCAAAAATTCGTTTTTGTAAGTCGGGTTTTGGCTTAAACCCGCAAATTTAAAAAAAATGGACCAAAGGTGTTATACCCGTAAAGATAGTGGACCAAAATTGTAGTTTTCTCATATAATATTATATATTATATATATATATATATAATAAAGTATATATTATATATGAAGCAAATAAGAAGTTTTCTTAAAATACGAATGATAATTACTAACCATAACTGCATATTCCGAGATGCACCGACTTAAATTGATGTCAATCCCTTATAGATCTAATATGCATTATAAAACATCATAATGAGATTTTCTAGCTTTTAATTAGGGATCATAAACGTTTGTTATATGCATTACCATTTTTCCCTTGTTTTTTGTTCCTCTGCATGTGCCAAAATCATGAAAATGGCCAATTGCAACCATTTGTGCATCAAATTAATGTTCGAAACTCAAAATGATTCATCTAAATGAATAAAAATGCTTCAATGACAAGATCGTTGCATCTCAAATTGAAGCGATTTAGTCACTCTTTTCCCACTTCATATTTTTAAATCCTCTCTCTCATTCTCTCTAAGTCAAATAAGAAAAAACTTAAAATGAGAATTAAAGAATAAACCACATCACTCAATTTAAAATGCACCCTACAAAAATAAATGCATCTCCCATTAAAATCTCTCTTCTATTTAAAATTTGTGGCTAAAAATCCTTCTATTACCTTCTCATATAGTTTTTCTTCTCACCGGATCCCTACTATATATATTTTATGCAACCAATAAAATTCTGCAAACAATATGACCCCCTCTTTAAAAGCCATTAAAAAGGTTGTTACATTAAGTAATTCAAGTTATAAAGCATAATGTACAGTCGTTAAAAGCAACCAACAAATTAAGTAATCAAAGTTATAAAACATAATGTACAATCGTTAAATGCAACATTTCATCACAAATTAGACACTTTCTCCTCATTAAATGTCAAAAATTAAGTAATACAACTATTTATGCTTATTGTACAACATTTGCTGCAAACAACAAAATAACAAAATGATTTTTAACACACATCTCTCTTATCATTCAATGCAATTTTATTAAGTAATACAACTTTTTATGCACGTTGTACAACATTTTATGCAAATAATAAAATTTGACACATATCTCTCTTTTCATTCAATGCAAAAAATTTATGTAATACAAGGATTGATGCACATTGTACAATCTTTAATGCAAACAACAAAAAGTTAAAATTCAATAATACAAACATTAATGCAATATGTACAATTAACCAATTTACAACACATAATGTTATTCTTAAAACACTCATTACTAATTAATGTAATTTTTAAAACACACACCTAAAATGAAAAGTACATGTTATTATAGACATTGTACAAACTAATAAAATACACAAAACTTTATACAATTTATATGCTAATACATATCTTCTATACTACAATATAATGTATTTAAGACATTCTATCTTCTATCTATATCTATATCTATATCTATACTACTATATAATGCATTTAGGACATTTTAAATATAAAAGTTTAAAAAAAAAATTAGAACAAAAATATTTCTTCAATAAGAAAGTAGCAACTCATTAGTCAATTCACTAAGACATAACAATTTGACTCAAAAGTTCTGTAATAATAGTAATTAATTCAATATTTATAACAGTCAAAATTGAGTCAAATAATCTTTGTAACAGCCTGGTAATTAAATGACTTGATTTCTATAAACTTGTAACAACAATCTTGAAAATTAAATGTCTTCAATTCTATAAATTTGTAACATCCGTTTAATATTCATATATAAGATCAATTACACCACTCTCTCAAAACTAAAAAAAACAAAACCATCTTCACTCTCTTTAAAAATATGCTTTCGCACACTCTCTAAAAAAATCCATCGGCGCCGGTGCAACAACCATCATCATCATCACTAATCAAGATTCGAAAAATAAAAGCACCAGAAAAAAGGATAACGGTTTACCAACGAAACCATTAACTCAAAACACGACAAATTTATAAACCCAAACAAAACACCAAATGATTTAGCAACGATGTTATCAAGATTCGTTTTAGCAACACCACCCAGCCAATTAAACATCATCAAAACACCTAAACACAACAGATTGAAACCACCAAATAACAAACCAGTTAGATTTGCATATTCAGATGATGGTTGTGTCAGATATTTCGGTTTGTGGTGGTGGTGTTGATGGCCGTGAGTTTAATAATAGTGGATATAAAATTATTTGCATTGTTATTACCTAAAGTTATTTTAATTTTAATTATTATTTATTTGTACAGTTATTGTTAGGAAAACGTTTAATCAGATAACATTTGCTAACCGCAAAATGTAGTCATATGATACCCGCCGCTACATTGCGCAGGTACCCTGCTAGTATGATAAAAAAGAAGGTGAAAGCATGTTAGTCAACATAAGTTGCTTGTGGCATTAGAAGAAGGTACCAGTTTAAGTGGCGAGAATAGTGTCGAACTATTATTGTACACATGTCATTTTTTGGAGGCTCCACAATAATAATAGGCTTCTTGCTTATATAATAGGTAGATAAGAGCTAGTTTTACTTGAACTTAACCCTCATCACACACACACACAATGAGCAACACCAACAACAAACAACCGCTAGCCACCCAAGGTACCCTCACATCTCATCTTCAAACCCTAATTTTTTTCTTTCTTTTTATATACATTTGTCGTTTTCTGCCTTTTGGACTATTCAAAGCATATAAGGTATACCGGGTATACAAGGCAAACAAGTTGTTACACACTCCGATGGGTAGTATTCAAGATCATCATCCTGCAACTGGCAATAAGTGATTTCATTATGATGTCTTTTATATGTTTTAGTTAGGGTCGTCTCAAAGTTTCCGATGGCCCTAGTCAGTAACAAAATAGAGGCCCTATTTATTAGTGTCGTAAACTAAAGACACACTTTAAATATATGACTCATAAATGGTAATAAAATTAAACGCAAAACGTAAAGAAAATGTGACCTCATGAAGAAATCTATTAGCGCAGTCCTCTCAGTTTTCATTTGAATTTGTGTTGTTTTTTTACCTTCACACTATAGTATATTCCCTTTGTTTGGATTTGTGGATCTTGAAATAATGTTGTAACTTGTTTGTGTTCTAGTTTGGTGGATAATAAAAATAATGAAAAAAAAAAATAAAAAAAGAAAGAAAAACCCCCCGCACCCCCCGCCCCCTCCCACCCCCCCCCCCCCCCCCGCCCCCCCCCGCCCCCCCCCCCCCCCTCCACCCCTCCCCTCCACCCCCTCCCATCCCCCCCCCTCCCCCACCTCCATCCCCACCTCCCCCCCACCCCATAACCGACCCTCCCGCCCCCCCCCCCCCTCCCCCCCCCCCCCCTACGCCCCCCTCTCCCCCCCCTCCCCCCACGCCCCCCCTCCCCCCTTCCGCACCCCCCCCCCCCTCCCACCACCCCACCGAGCCCCCCCACCGCCCCCCCCCCGACACCCCCCCCCCCCCCACCCCAACCCCCCCCTCCCCCCCCCCTCCCCCCCCCTATGCTTAATATTACGCAAAACTAATGAAAATGTGACCTCTTGATAGCATCTATTGCACAGGCCTCTCAGGTTTCAGTTTGAATTTGTGTTGTTTTTTACCTTCACACTATGTATTTCCCTTGTTTGGATTTGTGGATCTTGAAATAATGTTGTAACTTGTTTGTGTTCTAGTTTGGTGGATAATAAAGATTTCAAACTTTTTTTCCTTTCATAAATAATGTTTTATTTTGCATTTGTACAAGAATCTGTTATAAATTTGTGTAATACATGGGTTGTATTAGAAACGCAACTACACGTATAATCATGGTCAAGGTAAATTGTAAATAATCCATGGAAGACCAGGTTCCAAACACAATAAATCAATAAATCAATATTAATGTTACCTCAAATTGTAACTGCTAAAACTTTGAATCTGTAAAGCATATACAATGGTAAAGTCATAAAGACTTTTTACTATTTTAGAAAGCTATATTAAAAGCTTTTTTTTGCATTGTAGCTAAATGCTTTTCCAAAGACTTTTACAAGCCTTTGAGAAAGATACTTCTAGTCTTTGTTAGTTATCTTAGAGCATGGGGTGTGGTGGCTTAAGCCACAAAATAAAACGGGCCTCAGGCTTCTACATCAGCTTGACACTCTCACTCAAAAATAACCCTTCACTCATAACACACTCATACCTTTTCATTTGGCCCCACCACTCACACACAAACACATACATTATTAAATATAATAATAATAAAAACGTTTTTTTTTAATTAATCTCGCCATTGCAGTGGCGAGTTACCAAAAAAAATGAAAGTGGCAAGGAAGGGTGGTATGGTGAAGAGCAAGTGAAGAGGAGAGAGAGAGTGACATGTAGGAGTGGCGAGCTAAGCTCGTTACCACACCCCATGCTCTTAGTATTATTTAGTTTCAAAATTGACTTTTTCAAAGACATGTAGCATTGGAGAAGATAGTTTTGATCATAGCTTTTTAATAACTAAATATGCATAAAATAATCTTGTATAAATGCAACAAGTCTTCTAACTTTTGCATTGTACGCTCTAAGTAAGCATGATTACAATAAGAAAAATAAACAATACCCCAACTTGTAATAATGAAAATGCTAATCAATTAAAAGTTTCGTCTTCCTCACCTAAAATTGGACAAATTCTTATACTTTGACTGATAGCCATTTAATCAACATGTCTTTCGATTTCCGCAACAAATACAAGTTCATCGACACAAAAACTACAATATCTGCTGAGTTTACTTTATGTTCTATATTGTTAATATGAATAACTTTTTTTTGTTACATATGTGTTTCATTTATCTTTTTTCAATAAATAGTTTCATAGTATATAATTATTCATCGCTTTTCTCTGTTTTATAAAATATTCGTGAATTTCACGAATCTTTTCGTCTAGTTATGAAACATAATAAACAATCAAGCCAAGGCCCCATGCATGCAGCATTATGGGTACGTAGTCAAAGAGGTGGCTTCCTAACTTTAGTATTTAGCAATGTTTTAAAAGCCGGGTTGACATGCCCGGTTGAATCGCGAACCGGCTCGAAGATCGGGTCGGATGTGACTGGGTTTTTGTTTGTTTGAGAACTGGAATGAACCTCCGGTTTTTCGTTGACCCGGTTTGATAAACCCGGCCGGATCATGATTTTTTTAGATCTAACAAAAAAAAAATTTATCCATAAAACTTTTTTATGTTCAATTGAAAAGTTGAAGTGGTGATAACTAATATTAATTAAAATAGAGTTAAAACTAACTTAAAACATCAACTATTATTATCTATTATAACTTGTAATCATAAGTAAATTATTTTTCGCAAGTCTTCGTCTTTGTTATAATTTTGTATATATATAACTTAAAAAATATATCATACTAGTAAAAACTCGATCAATTTCACCGGTTTAATTGAACGTATGATAAATGAAGAGATTATACAATACTACATATTAAATATATGAACAAATTATACATATTTATAAAACCGATTTGACCCGACGGTTCAACCAATTGAACCCGATGAACCAGCTATTAAACCGAGTCAATAAAAAAACTGAGTTTTAAAACATTGGTATTTAGCCACACATGCAACACTTGCACGTACGTGTTCAATTTTTTTTCCTAACAGACAATATTTGTATAGTCGCTACACCGAAATAGCTATCACAAATAATTGCAAGATTAATATTAAGATACCGTTTGTATCTATTTTTGGGTTGTTCCATGTTATAAGTATATGCTTCTTCTCTTAATGTAAAAATCTATATCTTAGTGATCCTATAATTACCTCTTGTAATGAAATTTTGTTCTTAGATTGAAATTACCTCTTGGTGATACTATATATAATTACAAAAGCACCATGAGAAAAGAAGAAAATTAAAGTCACCTTT
>BQNB010048094.1:0-42740 GCA_026074375.1 Tanacetum coccineum
GTCTTTTGGTTCTCTGATTGGGGAAGACTCTTTTGAGAACTCGAGGCATTATATGATTTACTGCTTTCAATATAACAGTCTGTCTTTACTTCTACTCCAATTGTTTTAATTGCTTATATGTGATATTCCATGTGATGCTCAATATTTGCAAATATACTTTATGAAACTCTAAAACGGGCTAAATATTTATAGAGAAATTTGGATTGAACATGTCTAGTATTACACGCGTCAGCATACTCCTTGTGACCACTTATGTGTTATTTGCGAAATGGGGGGTTTTTGGACAAATTGAATATGGACATTAATACTATAAAATTTGATTTCTTGTGTAATTTTAGTTTTTATATGCTCAATATAGGGTTAAATTGATCTTTAATCTTTTCCCGCCTAACTACATGTTTCGGCATATGAGGGAATTATTGGAATTACTTGTATCTTCGGACGCATGTACGGGTACAATATAGGGTTTGATCAATTTGTAATTCCACTATATTGGCAACTATAAAACTAATGTTAACAAAAGGGGTTTCTTAACATAAAATAGCATCCTTAGTCAATTGGAAGTACGACTCACCCATTATTGACAAACTACTAGAGAAGTTTAAGGCGGGTTTTGCTACGGCTCCCCAAAAGAAGTCAGGTTTTTAATATGCTTCGCACTGATCTGTTTCTCCACTTCTTTGTGCGTCCAAAATGGAGCTACCGAGAACATTTGACAAAATAATGTCTATACCAAAAGGTTAACAAAATGTTTTCTTAACTTTGGGCTACAAGTTGTTTTGCATGCTTCTTGTACACTATTTAGTCACATTTATGTGTATACCCTTAGGTGAAATTTTAAGTCTATGCCAGCCAAAACTAGAACAAGTGCATTTGGATTGTCTTCTCTAGTCAGACCACAGGGCCTTTCCAACCTATGGATAATTTTTTTTCCATTAGTATAAGAGTTACTAAGTGCCATAAGTCTCATAAATCTAAGAGTTGCATTAACAATGCAATTAACGCTCATCGCTTCCCTCTTGCCCTACTTGTTTACACACTGGTCAGACCTCTGGTAATAAGTGGGAGGTCAAGTTGGATCTTAGTCTTATTAGTAATTAGTTGGGTAGTTAATTCTTTTAAGAATTTAATTATCGAAAATACTAAATAGAACTTTCTATGTTCTGGTTAATTGTGTTATTGCAACATAATTCGTAAACGTGAGTTTGTTTTTCTTAAAAGACAAACATAGTCTCTTTTCCTGGTAAGAAATAGTGATACTTACTTCTATCTCTTCTCATTGGTTGACAAGAATAAGATAGGGTTATAAATGAATTTTATCAATTATATTTAAACTCACTTTCAATTTTTCATTGCCTTTTTGGGGTTCTGAATTTTTTGAAAGATAAAATATTTGTGTAACTAGAGAACATTGTGTCTGTAGCTACCAAATAATGACATCTTGCACTTGTCACGATGTATGAGTTTAACCGCAATGAGTAAAGAAAATTGCTAGCAGGTCTTCTAGGCAAATTTTCTTGGACTCGATTTATTCCTTATAGTGCTAAACACCCTTGTGGTTAGACAGACAGATTAAGGAGGAAATGCATGCTAAATATTCAAGTTAATAAATACATGATGGCTAGTCCCTCATCTATATAAGTAGAACTTCATATACTCTACGCAATACCTAAGTACATTGTTACTTGTAGGTATTCTAAGAGAGTATGAAAGTAAATAAATCGCTAATTTTTTTCTACTAGTGATATAACACTTACAATGTTGACAAATCCAGTGGGAGCTTTGCATTTTATTAACTGAAAGTGCATTTATGAAATATTGTCAAATTCAGTGGGAGCTACAGGATTTATTTCCTTGTAAGTTGCCCATATTATTTCTATCTTGCTTTGAAATAATTTATTACTTTCCGAATATGAACAACCATTGTCTAAAGGAAGATTGCATTTTATTTTATAGATAACACGTTGCCTTTCCGATGTTGCTTTCTGAAACGTTATCTATAGAATAATAATCCACAATTTCTTATTCAACATTATGGTTTGAAATCTACTTGTAATATCTATGACACTATCATATTGTTTAAACAATCGAACGCTTGTCGTATGGTTTGTCTACTTTAGGTAATGTTGTCCCGTACACAAGTGGGAGAAATCCTAAGTGTGTGCAAGGATCAACATATAACAATATGATTAATTGGTTTCTTTTAACCGCAAGGTAAGAAAGCTAGTAAATTTACTAGGACTTAAACACACAAGATGTTTGTTGCCCTATTATATTTAAAAGTTAAGATATAATATAATGATACTTCAACTTATTGACTATATGTTTTAGTCAAAATAATTATGGTTAGTTATATAATCATAATTATGAAGTATGAAATTAACATGAAATTACTGTTGAACTCAAGAGTTTGCGTTCATAATTACTTTAGTTAATATAATTACGTTTGCTAGTTAACACATAATTATAAAGTCCTTGAATCATTCAATGACTCATAACAGAAAGTAAGTAGTAAAATGGTTGTGTCTTCTTGTTAACACATCATCATGATGTCCTTGAATTATTCGAAGACTTGTAACGTATAACTTGACATGTTCTGTTTTCTTGAAACACATGAACATAGAGTTAACATAAGGTCCTTGAATTATTCAAAGACTCATAACGTATACTTGACATGTTCTGTTTTTTTAAAACACATGAACATAGAGTTATTGTACTATTCAAAGATATATACGTTATAGCATGCACTTGGTTTCAAAATACTTTGTATTCAATTTGGCTTGACCCAATTGACAAGTATTTGATCCAAAGAGAATTAATTTATCTAAGGAATTCTGATGGAGTCTCACAATTCTAATACTCATAGAATACCACACTATCATGGTATGTCTAATGTGTTGAAACAAACTTTATTCGTATTGTTTGATTTCTTATAATTATAATTGCTCTACCTCCAAAATCCATCAAAATTAGAAATTTGCGTGTGTCATGGATACACTTAATATAGTTCAAACCTAGAAGGTATTTAATACATTATCTATTTATGGATTCGGATAAATCCCATTATGTCTTGATTTAAGTTATGAAATTGTTAATATCTTATGAAGCATATTATTAACAAGATTGAGATGAGAATTGTAAAATGTATTTTGTTGTCCCAATTAAGAACAATTTATTATTTCTTAAATACCTAGTATTTAGATAAGTATCTCTTCTTAAAGAAGTAAGTGGGAGCATCTATAGATCTTGAAGAGATTCAAGAACAAAATACATAACCTTCTGAATTCACTTGTTGATGTCATACTAAGGTTTAGCATGAAAATGTCGAACCAAAGTATAATGTAACTCTCATTCATAAATCCATAAGGATGCCTCATCAATGGAGTGATATTTTTATCAATGGTGAGGAATATAAGTTAGAGGGCCATAATAAACCTGTTAACTAATAAGATGAATTATCACATCTTGGATCTGATAAATATCTTAGAACTATGAATGATAAGATGCATTCCTTAAAAGATAAATCAGTGTTATGAGCTTGATTGATCTTTTACCAAACAGTTATATAGTGAGGTTAAAAATGAGTTTCTTTTGAAGAAAGACTCAAAAAGACAAAATTGTATACGTATTAATGCCTGACTGATGATAAGAGTTTTAATCTTACTCAAGCAATTGACTATGATTAAAATTTTATTTTCTACACACATTAATTAAATACAGATAACTAATTATCATACATGTTTTCTTGAATCTGAAATATGGCAAATTAAGGTTTATAACTCTTTCCTTAATGATTACCTTTGCAAGGACGGTGTGTAATCTGAACGGTTATGATTCTATATTTGAAATGTGGCAATTAAGTTTTATAACTCTTTCCTTTATGATTACTTTTGCGAGGACGGTATGTAATCAAAAGGGTTTATGAGTCCATATGATCTTTATGAAGTATACAAGATAAAAGAATCCAAATGTGGATTAGATCATGCATCTAGGAGCAGAGATCTTATGTTTAATTACAAATATGATTTTTGATTAAATTGAGATAACTCTTGAGTACACCTGACATCAAGTGGGAGCACTATGTTTATTTTCTTTAAAAATTCATATGTTGTCTAACATATTGAAAGCATCATTCCATTTAAGATGGATTTTAATCCTTAAGATTGGAATGTGACCTCACTTGGAAATTTAGGAAATAAAACAAATGACCTAGAAATAAATGTTTACTGAGATAAACATATGCGGAAATTAAGTCCAACACAACGCAATACATCATTAAAGCAAGTCTTAAATGATATATTTCACTTGAGATAATTTAACACATGGATGGAAACCTTGTGTTTTTTTAACTAAGGATTCATCATGTATATATTATATTGTGTATGAGACTGGTTGTTACTTTTGCACGAGAGCAATATGAGCTAACAACAACAGTATCTAATTGAGAGTGTTTAGATGACTGATAGCAACAAGTATCTAATTGAGAGTGATTTAGATGACTGTTGAAACAAATGTTTACGATTTATATAAGGCATAGTGTTGTGTACACTGAGGCTAGAGTGTAATCAATCCTAGTTAAGTTGGATTTCCTCGTTTATGACAAATCTACAAACTGGATATGCTCAACCAAGAGTGTGGTTGCAATACACATTAAAGAATGAGAATACTTTACATTTTAAGAAACTGTAAAGATGACTGTCTGAGAAAGGTATGTTGTTGACTTCAAATACCCTATAAAAGGTACTATTACCTTGTCCATACTATGGCTCTTGCAGTAGTATGCACGTGAACAATAAGACACTCATCGTATCATTCAAATTCTACACAATATGTGAATTTGAAACAAGTATTCGGAAAGTTTACTCAGATAACTATTTAGCTGTCTTATAAAGAAAAAGTTGAGAATGTTGGATACATTTGGATAATTAGGATTGTAAGACAATTTTTATTTTCTGATGAATAAAGATACATGGTATTTGTTATTCATACATATAATAATTGTTATCCTATATTTGCATGTTTAATCTTTGGATGATTTATCATTCTAAATAAGTCCATTGTCGGTTAACAATATGGGAGTATTGTTACACAAGACAAATGTAAGTGTTGGTTAATATTCTTTGAATATGTGGATGGTACCCACCAAACTCATATGTTACCCAAAAGGGATGCGTATTAGACACCCCAACCTTCGAAATTTACTTTTGGATCCGTTGTCATGAGTAAATTATCGAATATGGTTTGTTAAGTCATCCTTAGAATTGAGAATACAAACAAGTTCTGGTATGTGTGGATATCACTTTTTAATTCTAAGTCAAACGCTAACCTGGAAATGGTAGTTATAAAGGCTATTATTGGAAGTGATGTGAAGCAGCATTCACAATACTTGTATTCAACAAAGAATTTGTTCCTCCACTTGATGTGCAGAATGATACCATTGGCGCCTCTCCAAAATTGATCAAATAATTGTGTGGCCGCACCCAAAGGGTAATCCAAGATGATTCTTGATTACATTTGGTATATCTGTATTAAGTTCTATAACGAGAACTAAATGTTAAACATATGGAGATGTTTAGGATCCATATCCATAGGTTTAAACAGTATCTTGAACAAAGGAGTGATATAGTAAGAGATACATAACTCATAGCTACTGAGAATGTTTTTGAAACTTTGATCTCAGACATTTCTGTTTTAAACAAAGAATGGTGAGTATTGCTAGACTGTTTGTCCGTCGTTAGTATATGGGTTGTCTGCTACTCCAACTCCCAAGTGGGAGCTGTTGGAATATGTTAGTTAGATTAGCACCTATACGACTAGAAATGTGTGAGCCTATTGGGGGCACACACATTAAGACACGAAGAGTAAGCTTTATTAGTGTATATTGATGAATAATATAATAATAACTCGTTATATATTTATTAAATGTATAATTATGTTTTCACGAAATATATTCTAAACGGTTGTTAGTTTTCGTTAAACGCTAACTAACTTTATATATCCGTAAAAGATAAAAAAGAGAAGGGCGTAAATTGTTTTGAAATTGAAACTCTTGTCCCTCCTCACCAAAAGTGGCAAGATATTAGAGATTCTGAGAAAGGGATTTGTACATTGCAAATTATAGTGGATGAATGAGGAGTGTTTTGATAAGATTGAAGTATGTTTGTGATAAACTTAAAAGACTTTGAAGATTATCTTCAAGGTTTAGATTTATCGACAACTAAGGTGTTGGTCCTAACTAAACAGCCCTTAAGGTGCTCTTGTTTGGATCATCCCACAAGAAAAAAAAACGTCACATGTTCAATCTATTCAATAACACCATAACCCTAAACTGTTTTCTTCTCCATGTGTCGACAAAACTGATACAATACTTGATCCTAAATTGTTTTCTTTTCCCCATGTGTCGGCAAAAGCAGAAAACAATATTTGATAGTATATTATTGTTTTCATACATATTTATCTTATGTGTGCATGTTTAAGGTTGACTTGCATGCAATAATTAATTGCATCAAATCCTCTCATTTTTTGTAACGATTCAAAATACTTCACTTAGTGTTTTGAATTGGTTTGGTTATTAACAGAGACACGTGTGTGTTTGTTTGTTATTCCGTTAAGCACGACTAGCATCAAGACGTACTTGTTTGACGTGTTGGGTGAGCAAACCATAGAAGTGGATACTTTATCTACTTTATTTAATTAGCATTGATTCCATAATAAGGTTTAGTTTATGTTTCCCTTTAGTGTTTTTATTGTGAGTTAAATCGTAATACTACCTTACTGAATCCTATCTTTGCTACAGTATGGTTAATGGTTAACAGTTTATCAAATCCTAACAAATGGATCAACTAAATAGATGTTAGATTCTGCGGGCTCCATCTCAGGTGCCACTATAGGTGGAGAACTTGCAGCAGCAAGTGAAGGCGCAAAGAGATCAACTTTAGTCCTGCTAAAAATCAAATTACGAAAATAGAATATGACTTAATGCAAAAAAATAGAAAAACAGAAAAGAAAATAAAAGCAGCTTAAAAAAGATAAACCAAAAAACAACTCAAAAAAAGAATGGAACGACTGCAGACCATAATAGACAAATAAAACAAATAAAAACCTAAACAAAAACTTACAAAGCTGACCTAAAAAAAAAATTAAGCAAAAATCCAACTTGTCAAAACAATAGGCGCCCAAAAACAAGAAAAATAAAAAATAGTGCCCACCTAAACAAAAAACAAGATCATAGTCTAAACCCCCAAAAAATTTCAATGAAAAAAATACTAACACCCTGCCAAACTGCACCAAGACTGCTAAAAAGACCCAAAAAACAATCCAAAAAGGAAAACCCGCTAGCCAATAAAGTCATATGCCAATAAAACATAAAAAGAGAAACAATTCCCAACATGCCCAAAACATTATTAATTAGTAATGTACCTACCACACAACCCTAACTGTGGTACCAAATTATTCAATGGAATTTTGGTACTGGATCTACAAAGTACAAGTAGTTGGTGCCGATACAAAAGCAGTTGAGTTTACCTAAGACGCAGGTGCTGCCACACTTGTCGGTGCAAATACGAAAGAAACATCAGCGAACAAATCAACTTCTTCTGACTTACTATTTCGATTTAAATCGTGTGTGGGGACAGGTGTTGGTGTATCCAATAGGTCTTTAATTGTGGAGAGCTCCCAGCAGCCGCCTCTACGAAACGATATCATAAATAAACCACCGATTAGTATCCTCAGAAAAAGCACTATTGTAAGTAAAAGGCTTACTTGAATTTGATGTTCCTTGGGGGTCGAAATCATCAAAATCACCATCCTCATTGTTATTTGAAGTTGCTAAAATTGAGGAATATTTATCAGCAGCGTTGTTTGCTGATCCTTTTGATGCACCAGTAGCCGGAGAGTCTTGAACAGTGCTGAGATCAATAATTCAGTATTAATAACGATATATTACAAAGTCAAAGCAATTAGTTCAACTACATGGTGACATGTCGAGTAGAAAGTAGAAAATCCAGGCCCAGAAACATCGACATACCAATTACTTATAGACCGTCATCTGACACAACCATGAACCAAGCAAACAGACATTTGCATCTGCATTTAAAAAAGTATGCCTCAGAGCGCCTGACGCGTGAGGCGAGTCAAGGCAGTGGCCTGATCGCATCAGACACCCTACGGCGAAGCGATTGTGAAATACGCAGTGAGGCACGCCAAAGGCCGCCTCAGATGCTATTTGGCACGTCATGTATATTGGGCCTAAAAACACTGTATGAACTTATGATGTATATTACGCTTATTAAGATGGGCCTATTACTATAATAAGTTAGTTAAATTGAGAGCCAATTTGGACTAATTTGCTAAAAAAATGATTCTAAACCTATATACAACTGCGTTACTTTTGGCATAAATTCGGCTAACAATGAGGAGAATTGGTTGTTTTTATTGTTAATGTGGTATCTTTGTATGAAATACTAGAAAAAAATATCAAAAGTGTGTATGTAAAAAGTATACGCCTCGCCTACATGAGGTGTGCGCTTTCGCCTCGTCGCTTTGCGCCTCGGCTTTTTGACCCTTAGTGCTGTTGGATCGAATTTCTAACTTATAATCAAAATATACCAGAAATGTAGAGCTTTTATTGAATCTAAATCTGTCATCATCTTTTTGATATTTACAATCGTTACATATTTATACTACATGAAAGGGTGCGAGTAACAGTCGCGTCCCTTGGTAAAAATAACTGTTTTATAGTTATTTAACTGTCATTTACAGTGGGTTTGGGATTAGCCCAATATTTTGGGTTTCGTCCCAATATTCTCCCCCCTAATCACAAACGCTGTGACGTATTTTTTATAGCCCAATGAGTTGTCTCATAGTTAAGAACTTGATCTTCGGGAGTGCTTTTGTAAGTATGTCCGCTTTCTGGTATTCTCCACTTATTACGAAATCGACTTGTATGTCTTCTCTTTCCAACGCATTCTATTATGAAGTGGTACTTGTGTCAATAATGTTTTACTCTTTCCTTATAATACGGGTTTTCTTCTTTGTGCTATAGCAATTGTGTTTATCAACCTTTATGGTAACTCTCTCTTCTTGAGATTGTGTAAGCTTGCTTAGTAGTGTCTTTAACCATAATGCTTGTGTTGCTGCTGTTGTTGCTGCTATGAATTCTGATTCACATGATTATAGTGCTACAGTGGCTTGTTTTTTTGTACTCCAGCTGATTGGTGATTCACCATAGTAGAATATTATGCTGGTAGTTTCCAGTTTCTTCTTGGAGTGTTGACGTCCGTAGCTACTGTCGCTATAATCCATGTATCTTGTTTCCCTTCCTCCGTTATGCTGTAGTGATTCATAATCCTTTGTCCTTGTTACTAAAGCGAAGTACTTGTCTTAAAGCTTCATATGTTCTCTTTTTGTTTCTTGCATGAACGCCACTAAGTAATCCCACTATAACTGTAATCGGGTCTTGTGTGAATGTGAAGCAGGTATCTTAAGCATCTAATTAAGCTTCGATATTCAGTTGAGTTGACCATTGTTCCTTCAGTGACCTTTGTTAGTTTCATTCCTGGGTCCATTGGTATAAGAGTTTCGTTGCAGTCTATCATTCCAGCATCCTTTAGGATTTTATTTGTGTATGCGGATTGCCTTATTGAGATGTCACCATTGGTTTATGTGACTTCTATTCCAAGAT
Source organism: Tanacetum coccineum (assembly GCA_026074375.1). Taxonomy (NCBI): domain Eukaryota; kingdom Viridiplantae; phylum Streptophyta; class Magnoliopsida; order Asterales; family Asteraceae; genus Tanacetum; species Tanacetum coccineum. The sequence continues at coordinate 9,683 of BQNB010048094.1, forward strand.
AGTAGGCTAATAATCCTAGATCACTCATCTCGAACTTTTTTTCCATTTGAGCTTTAAACTTGTCAATTTCCTTCTTTGGTTTGCCGGTGATGATTAGATCATCTACATAGACTATTAGTAGTGTTGAGTCCTTTGATGTCTTGGTGTAGATAGCTTGCTCTAATGCGCATTTCTTGAAATCTAATGACTTTAGGGTGTTGTCTAATTTTATGTTCCATGCACGTGGTGCTTGTCTTTAGTCCATATAGAGCTTTTATAAGTCTATAGACTTTTCCATTATCTTCTCTCTTTATAAATCCTTCGGGTTGTGTAACATACACTTCTTCTTTTAAATCTCTATGTAGAAATGTAGATTTTACGTCGAGGTGATGTACTTCCCATTTATTGTTAGCAGCTATGGCGAGTACTAATCGGATAGTTTCCATCCTTGCTACAGGTGCGAATACTTCTTCAAAGTCTATGCCATGCTTTTGTATGTAGCCTTTCGCTACTAATATTGCTTTATGCTTAATTATATTTCCATTAGCATCTTTCTTGGTCTTGAATACCCATTTTAAACCTATTGCTTTATGTCCTTTGGGTAGAGTGGTTAATTCCCATGTATTGTTTCTATTGATGGAGTCTAACTCGACTTTCATTGCTTCAATCCATTTTTGATCGCTTGATGCTTCCTTGTAGTTCTTGGGTTCATCTTCAGTTAATAATAATTCCTCGGTGTTCTCGTATAAGTCATTTAGTGTTCTAAAACCTCTCAACGGCGTATGATCAAAGTGTGATGGTGAATTTGTGATTTGGATTGAGTCATTATCACTTTGATAGTTTGATTGTGTTGAGATGTTAGGTGTGACTTGGGAATTTACTTGTGATGAACTTGTTGATGGTGTGTGAGGTGTTTGAGAATGTGAGGGAGAGTCTCTTGTTGGTGATGCATAATCATCATCATCATTGTTAGGAAATTCATTGTCTTCTTCGATTTGTTGAGTTCCTTGATCATGATGTTCATTTGTGGCTTCAAGATCTCCTATTCTGAAGTCAGTCCATTCAGGTTCGTCGTTAATGAGTTCACTAATGTAATTTTTCCAATCCCATGTTTCATTCTCCTTAAACTTCACATCTCTACTAACACATATCCTTTGTGTTGTTGGATCAAATAATCGATAAGCTTTTTATCCTTGTTCGTTTCCTAAGTATACCATTTTAGTGCTTCTATCATCTAACTTTGTCAGATGTTGTGATGGTACCTTTGCATATGCTATGCGGCTGAAAACTCTTAGATTCTCTAAGTTTAGCTTTCTTTGTTTAATTGCTTCATATGGAGTGATGTCTTCTAGTGCTTTTGTAGGAACACTATTTAAGATGCATATGGCGTGTCTAATAGCTTTAGCCCAAAAAATTTATGGCATGTTCGTTGCTTTCATCATACATCTAGTTGTGGACATGATTGTCCTATTTTTTTCTTTCGACTACTCCATTTTGTTGTGGCGAGTAAGGTGCAGTAAGTTGTCGTGCTATGCCGTTTTCCTTATAGTATTGCGTGAATTCATTTGATGTGAATTCTCCTCCTCGATCCATTTTCAACATTTTCAATGTTGTTCTTAATTTGTTTTCTGTTGACTTCTTATATTCCTTGAAAGTATCAAAGGTTTGATCTTTCGTAGTTAAGAAGTATACCCACATATATCTTGAGTAATCGTCTACTAACAAGAATATGTATTTCTTTCCAGATGGTGTTGGTGGTGTTATTGGTCTGCACAAATCTCCATATACTAAATCTAGAGGTGAGGTAGATCTAGCTTTTGCCTTTTTTGGGAATGGCGCTCTGCTATGTTTACCAATTAAACAGACGTCACAAATTTGTGTTGTATGTTTAATGGTAGGTATTCCACGGACTAAATCTCTTTGAGCCATTGATTTTAGTGACTCAAAATTGAGATGTCCTAATCTTGCATGCCATAACCATGTATTGTCTTTCAAATTTGCTAGTAGGCAGACAGGTGTATCTATCCTTAGATTTGCCTTATATAGACGATTTCTATGTCATGTAACCTTCATGAAGATTTTGTTATCCATGTCGTAAAGTCGTAATTTGTCGTCTTCCATTACTACTTTACAACCAATTTTGGTGAATTGTCCAAGGCTCAATAAGTTGCTTTTTAAGTCGGGAATATAATATACGTGTGATATGATTCTTTGTTTCTCATCATCACATTCTATTAGAATTGAACGACTGTCTATATTTGTCTCTTTATATCCTACATCTTTTTCATGTAGCGAGACATTTTGTTCTTCATCTTCTAATATTGCCATTAGTAAGGTTGGTTGGTTCCTTAAATCCTCTTCAACGAAGTTAGATTGCTCCCGTTTGGTTTTGTCCCTTTGAGGACATTTAGGTGTCAATGTGTCCCTAATCTACTGCATTTGTAGCATTGAATATGCTAGTATCATAACTTGATTTCTTGAAGTTATCTCTCTTATAATTCTTATGAGAGTTTTCTCCATCTTTCCTCTCTTCCTTAAAATTCTCATGGTTTCTTCCTTGTGAGAATTTATGTTTTTACCTTCCAATCCACGTCCCTCTAAAATACTTTCCTTAATTCTCATGGTCGAGTGAACAATCAATTTTTCTAGATTGTCCACTTGTTTGCCTCTCATACCTAAAATTCTTTTCTTCATAGTCTTAAGTCTTTTCCACTGGCTTCTATATAAAGTCATATTTCATCTAATCCGGAGTATTGCTTATTGACGCAACTTTTGCAACTACCTATCGTGTAAAACCAAGCATTTAATAGTTTTCGTCACTAGTTTTTCATCTTCCATTGTAAATGCCTAACTGGCTGCTTTGTTTACTATGGTTTGTTTAGTTTTGTTGCGTGAAGGTGTGATGGTCTCGTCTTCCTTCAAGTGTAACATCTCAAATTCGGATTTGAGTGTTTGCAAACCTTGCTTTGTTGTACATACTTTCATCTCCTAATGTGTCTAGATTTTAAGCATCCCATATGCTTTTTCCACCAACGGTTTAGTGTTTTTGTGATTGAAGCATTGTACTTCTTGTTAAGGCTTGGAAAGGGAAATGCGATAGCAGTTTTGTCCTTTTTGTAATCTCGCAAGGGTTTCTTTTCATTGGCTAACCCATACCTCCCATAAACCATTTGCATATAGAATAATTGCATCAATTGCCAATAATGAGTAATTCGAGGGTTTTAAAATTGGACATTGGAATTGGGGTGTACTGGCGGTACTAATTTCCTTCCTTGAACTATCTCCACTTTCTTTCGTCATATCTCTAGGATATTGAATAAAATCTCCAAAATAAAATATCTAACACTAAGTGTGTTGAATTTTTGTGAAAACTCTGGTAATGTGCCATACCCGGCTATCTATCATAACGGGGACTAGTTTTCTTCCAAAAAAAAACTATCCTTGGGGATTTTATATTCTAAAACGAATAACCTAAGGTTAATTACTCCTTAAAAATTATTCTCTGAATATAGTAAGCAGTGTAATCACTAGGTTACTATATTTCTATCTACGGGTTTTAGGAAAAGTTACTAATTTAAAGTTATAGGGTAACTTTTGTAAAGGCCTAAAACTAAATATCTATATAGAAAATGATTATATAGAAAGATGAAAAGTGGAGGGGTTTTTTGTAATAACCTCTTAGGGTTAATAACCCTAGTTGTGTGTGTCCCCTTTTATTTATCCGCCCCTTTTTTGTGTTTGGGAGTTCGTCTCCTTTGTGAGTTCGTCTCCTTGGGGTTTTGTTCTTTCTGCTTCTCTTGTCTGGTGGTTCTTTATCCGCCGACTGAGATGGCGATTGTAATCGCTCTTCTTCTTCTTCTTCTTGTGTTCGTAACCACGGATTCCCTGATTTGGTTTGTGCGAAATTAGGGTTTCGCAACAAAATTGGGATCTTCTAACGTCCTTCGATTTTGGGCGTTTTTGGATAAACGTGAATCAAATGATGATTCCAACGGGTTCGATTATCGATTCTTCAAAGAGGTGTGTTTGTTCCCTTTTTTGATGTTTTGATCTTCGTCCGTTTTGTGATGACTTTGTTATCCAATTTATGTGGTTATAATTTTTTTGTTTCGAATCTGGGAGAAGAATGGTGCATAACCCTTTGATTTTCGGGGTGATATTTTTCCGATTATTGTTCTTGATAAGTTTGCAGGGATGAAACCCTTTGTTGCCAGTGATTATTCACTTGGTAGCAATTGTTGGGGTCTCCTTTTTTTTTACAAAGATTTGATAAACACAGAAGTGATTTTCTTGATTGTGTTTGTTTGAATTGCAAACTGTTTTCTGGAAAAAAATTGGTGCGGTTTGTTCTTTGATTCGAAACAGGAACGGTATATGATGATTTGGTTTAATCAACCAAAAGCTCTGATGCCAAATGTTGGATCGAAAATCTAATTTGAATCAAAATATACCAAAATGTAAAGTTTTATAAATTTGAATCTGTCATCATCATTGAATGTTTACAATCGTTGCTTATTTATATTACATGAAAGGGTGCGAGTGAAAAAACGCGTCCCTTGGTAAAATAACTGAAAAACAGTTATGTAACTGTCTTTGTAACCGTCACTTTGTAACTGCCATTGTTGGCGGGTTTGTGATTACCCGGTTGGATGGGTTTCGGCCCAATACAATCGTGGGACTATGTACTTTCTTTTGTTCTTTCTTAAACTTATGTCGCCATAGCTACACGAGCTGATTGCTGGCTTTCCCCCAAGTTCACCATACCTACACGAGCTGATTGCTGTTTTCACCCTAATTAAGTTCAATCCAATTGCCTTGTAATTGTTCTGTTCAATTGCCTCGTTTTTATAATCACAATACAATCTGAATATGAAAAGGAATATCTTAACGAAACGAAATCTTACAACTCATACAGTATTATCAAACGATGAAACAAGTTACAAATAGGGTATTGACCTCATTATATAATCACCTATGAAAGCAATACACAATTTAAAGACGATAGCTATGTCTAGGATGGAAATGAGCCGAGTTGTTCGTGAAAAATTCAGAATCAAATCGGTAAAATGTTCGAACGAGTCTAGCCTAAACGAGCTCGAGCCGAAGTTTGGGCTCATTTAATAATCAAGCTCGAGCTCGAACTTTATAAAAAAAATCGAGTAGCCTCGCGAGCCTAAACGAGCCCTACAAATATATACATATATATTTTTTTTACGTATAACTATGTATAAACGAGTTTAAAATAAGTAAACGAGCTCGAGTCTAGTGTGATTAACGAGCCGAACTTCATTCGAGCTTTGTAATTAGTCAGCCTGAGCCGAGCTTGATTTCACAAGCCTCGAGCTCGGCTCGTGCTATATATATATAAATAAGCCGAGCTCGAGCTCTAACAGGCTCGGCTCGTTTCCACCCTAGCTATGTCTAGCTTGCTCAAAACTTCGAACTTCGAAAAATATATACGTACGCTACTTTTTTATACGTACTTCATTTTATTTAGTGGATCCCACTTTCAGTTTAAAAGCCCAAAAGTTGATCGTTGGTGTTATTGGGGATCATGCACGAACCCACACAAATACACAATGCAAACCAATCATCCCGTACTTGTTGTAGGTTAGCTCCCTTATTTTCCCAATTACCATGATGAATAGAACCTACGATTAGTTGGTACTCCTATGCTAATTAGTTTAAGACATATAAAATCCAAGCTAAAAGTCGAGCTCACATTGAATTAATAAAATTAAGATTTTTATTAATATTAATATTCGTTACATCACGTATGCTAATATTAAACAATCTACTAATTAATAAACCACCTCTAAATCCACTAGCTAGTTTAAAATTTTCATTCTACTACAAACACAACAAATATTTCACATCTTTAGTATGCCCATAATCGTTGGGTCTCGAAAACCACACTGCCATTATCTCCTCCACTGTTACCACCGCCACCTTCCTCGGGTGTGAAATAACTCGTATTTCCATACTCTTTAAATAAACTAAACTCATGTGCCTCTGTAGGTTTCGGATTCCCGACATGCACCAAGGACGACGAATCAGTCGATAACCCTCGTGCATGTCGGGAAGCCGCGACCTGTATTTGGGTCGGGGACAAATCGGCGCACGCAGGAATGTTAGGCGGATTTGTAGGGAAATTTATCAACGCAGATGGTCCTCGTAGACAAAACAAGGCCGCGTCATAAGCTCGCGCGGCCTCTTCGGCTGTGTCGTACGACCCTAGCCATATTCGGTCACGACTATTTGGTTGGCGAACTTCTGCCACCCATTTTCCCCATTTTCTCATCCTAACACCTTTGTAACGTCCTTCCCTTTTCTCATTTCTACCACCGCTTCCGGTAGGTCTCACCATTTTATTCTATTCTATTAGGAATATGATCATGTGAACATATGTTTATATGCGTGCTGTGTGTGCGTATTTATTATGTGTAAAGTTAGTATTTTATAGACGTGGAGTTAAAGGGTGCATGCCACGTTGAGGTTGAGTTGTTCCTAATTAAGGAAAAATGCAAAAGGTCACTTAAACGGTGATGTTACACGGTGATGTTACACGCATGTATCATGACACGTGTGTGGAAACTAGGACGGCGTACGTGTGGCTAGGTGGAGATATTAGTACACGTGGACCGTAGCTGCTAGCACACGTGGATTAGAGAAATAAGGTTGTGAGATACGGTACGAGAATCAATTTAACCTCGTATATACACACGCGTTTTACCTGAACTCCTTAGTTCTCAAGTTAAAGCAAATATTAAAAGTGTGGGTCTATTGAAAAGATTGGGACTTTATAAAACAAGTCAATTCAGTGGCTAAAGTAAAATAGTTGTGATTATAATTTCTGCTTTAACATGATTCATATATTCAACCCTAATTGTCCACCAAGGTTCAGTAATCACGCGTTGTTGCGAATTTTTATAATTAATATATTAATAATTAATATATTACTAGACAAGTTTCAGTAATCATGCGTTGTTGCGAATTTTTATAATTAATATATTAAGTCGGATCTAAGGCTAACAAAAATAAAAAGTACAACGAAATATGCTATAAAACGAGTGAGAATATACTCGTGGTGGACACAGCCGGAAATTTAAGATGGTTCCTTGATTTAATCAAGACAAAAATAGTCGACAAGTCAACTAATTACCCGATTAACATGTTGGGTTGGGTCGGGTCGAGTCAAATTCAACACTATTTTTTAACGAGACGAGATATAGAATAACATTTAATGTGGGTAAGGTTAAAATAAAAAAACAATTATTCGTAACACATTTTTTTTAGCATATGCTAAACAAACTAGTCATAAGACCATCACTTATTCAATATAAACTGTTCACTCAAACAAGTTGCAATATACAAACTTAATATCAAATTTAATGAATGCACTTTACGTTATATAACTATATACAATTATTGGGACGTTTGTAATTATTTAATATTAAAAATTCGGATCCTGTAACCCTCTTTATACCCGAACCCCTTTCTTTGTGTGATAGACCCGGTTTAACCCCGACCCACCCCCAACCCGATCTAATATACTTAGTAGCCTTCTCACACGTGGTGGATACGTGTCGTGCCTTTTACATATTAACAAAAACACACACCAAACACATAGAACATCACCGATCCTCTCTCCCTCTTTCGCACTCTAACTGATACTCTCTCTGTCTCTCTTCAGCAACAAAAAGAAGCGACTTTTCAATACTGTGTTTGTTGATTTTGAGTTATGGGGGTACTAATTGAGTGATTTCTCATATGGGGTTTATTTTTGTTGGTTAGTTCTTGATTCTTATCTCATCTTTATTAGTTGTTTGTTTCTGGGTGTGTTTGATTTGGTTGAATTTGATGACTGATGAGTAGAGATGAAAAAATGTCAGCTTTTTGTATATTAAGTTGTGTTGACGGATTCTACTGATTAGGGTTACTAGGGTTAGGGTATTGGGTGACAATTTATGTGTATGAGTTCATATTTATATAAAAACTTGAGGTTTGGTTATTGGTGGTTGTTTAGAAATATAAAGTAAAGTTTTAGGCTAAATTCTTGCTTAAAACTTAAGATGTGGTAAAAAAAATTAAGTAACAACTTTGAATTATTAGTTTAATTGTTGTTTTCTAATAATGAAGGGGTCGGAGGAGAACGAGGAGGCTCTAAAATGATGTTATGTTTTTATAAATTTCAGGTTTTGTGAATATTAGTGGGATCAGGAAAAAGGGGGTTCCAGCTAATGGGAAGATTGTGGAAGATGCCAAAGAGACTGTCCAAGAGTGTGTTTTTGAGTTCATTAGCTTCATCACTAGCAAGTATGCCCGTTATTTATTGTATGTTTTTAATCATATTATATGGTTTGTATGTGTTAGTTTCATCTTCACTACGTTGTAATTGACAATTACAACAATGAATATTACCGAGATATAACCAATTTACCCAAAAGAAAAAGGATATAAAACAACTAGGATTGAAATAAAATTGCTTAACATGTTTGTTCATTAACACACTCATAGGAGTGATCGATGACATGGCGACCGTTAGAAAGGGATTCCAAACTAATTGAGGGATTCATATATGATTAATGTTTTATCATGGCTAATGATAACCTTGAACGTTACATGTACGGTGGGAAAATATTCTACATGCTTGAACACGGATACATACTAATACTTGTGACATCAAACAACTTGAGTTGAAAAGATATGCCAAACACCGCTCTCCATTATCATAATCCGGTAACGATCTTAAACTTTTACTATTTATGTCATCATTATCTGAAATAAAGATGTGCTTGGCTAATCCTGTTTGAGGAGTGACAATTGGGACTTAAGACGCACATCATGGTCTGGGTGGTGTGGCTAACCACGTCTGTTTTTTTAGGAAAAAGATGAAAACCTTGACGGCGGCGCAACTCTTAACAAAATTTTCCCTGACATATATTAAGATGCAGATGAGGATACAAGAAGGGCTATGAGAGAATCCTTTGTAAGGCCATTTTTTTTCTTGATTTTAATGAATAAAAAGTCTCCTCTTTGTTATTAATATTTTCTGCATCAACACTAGATATAATGGCCCTATCTTCTTTCATATGCAACCTATCGACCATTTACGAACATTGAAAACCTCATCCATTTACCTTTCGATCATTTGCCTTAATGTGTCAAATGAGCAAACTGGTCGTTTCTTCAAATAAATCAGATTTTTTTGTTAGTAGTATCGTCAAAAATTTAACAAAGTTTTTATTGGTAGGTCAAGCTACCATGCCTACTGTTTTGATCCATATATGATATATTAATACAATACATACCCAACCTGCTTATTATCACCCTTTTTTTTCTTTATTTTGGGAAATGGCCATGACTGACTTGATATAAAGCTTATTGTCACACATCTACTTTGAAGTAGGCATAAATGGAAGTGTGCTTTCCTTCTAAAAAATGAAAGTGTGCTTTCTATCAATGTATCCCTATTAGTTACCAGGTTTAATTTTATTCTAATAGGTAGAGTCAAACGGGATAATGTTATCAACAAACAGAAAGAAGTGAGATGATAGTCGCGTTGAGAAACGCCAAATACCTCAGTCAAGTTTGCGTCGCAAAGTTTTTGCTGCAGTGATTATCGTTCTGGGCCACCGACTCGAATATGGGATAGTCGTTTGGATCCGTTGCCTGGTAAGTTTGTGGAATTGCTCATTATAACTAGAGCATAACCTTTTTTTACCAAGATATCTAATCATGGTTATTTCAAGGTACAATTCTTACCATATTCTAAAAATGTTTTATACGTCATGTAAAGTGGAAGGTGAATAAGATGCCATGATTATGCAGGCTAATCCCGATTATATAGGTGTACGCCATATTGCTATTGCACAAGAGGACTATTACAGACCTTGAAAGGTCAATGGGAAACCAAGAAAGCTTATGATTTCATGCTCAGTTATGTTTGTTAGTTAATCTATCAATTATTTATTTTTCGTATATCAGTATATAACCATGTGTTTTTCTACTGATGTTTGTTTTTTATGTGTGCATGCAGGATCTGACATTGCTTTTGGGCTGTGTGGAACGAGTATATAAACTTTTTAAAATCCTTACGGGTTAGTAAGCATAACCTTTTTAGCGTTACTTTTATTAACGGTCTCAAATATGATAGAGCATGCTCAAAACCTAAAAAGAAATCTTGAATTTCTTCGTTTGATAAATTTCCAGGATGTGATCCATTTGTATTCTCATTCAGGATTCAGGGGATATATATTAAAGTGAACGGAATCTATTGTGCATATTGGATAGTGAACGACGATCTTACACTATTATGACTGCATAAATCAAGGTAAAAACGTATCTCATGTATTGAAGGTGTTTGTTGTGTCGTATCGCATCAATTAATATGGTGTGTTGTCACCAGGGAAGAGGTTTTATTGCATGCCATTTAGTTGAGATACTTATTCGATATGAAATATATTTGGTACTGATTTAGATAAAATATCTTGCTCACTTTAGGTTTTACCCTTGCTAAGATGAATACTCGACTTCTTATCAGCCTGCTGCAATAGCCAATAACATGCAGCAAAATACACCCTTGCTAATATAGTCGTTAAAAATATTTCTGGGCATTTTCATCTATTTTGTTGTCAACATACAGTAAATATACCCTTGCTAATATAGTCTTCATCTTTACTTCATGGTCTCAAAGTATAGTTTATTTTGTTGTCAAGATGGGTTGATCGTGTAATGGGTCAATTTATAACGGCTGTTTAAATAGTGTCAGTTAGGTTGGGTTGACGTGATTCGTTTGAAGAAACTCATTCGAAGTTGGTTATTATCATAGTATATTGAATTAACTATATGTAGGGAATTTGATTCATTGAATATCCTTACTTCAAGTTAGTATTTAGATTGCCCATGTTTAATGCATTAGTTATTTTGAATATGGGGTGGGCTACTTCCAGGTCAACCTTATCCGGCATGTACCACCAAACTATTTTCCCTTTAGACTCTCCTTACCCAACCTGACTATTTTGTCTCCTTTAATAGCTGTCCAACAGGTCATGTGTGGATGAGATTTTACTATTTTAGCCATAAGCTTGGATTAGGATGTGTAGACATATAAAAATTTGTTGCTGTGGTCAACAGTGATTTCTTGGCGTTGCAATTTGTAGATTAGTTTTCATGTACTTGAATTATTACATATGATCTTTGAACAAGTTTTTTTACTATAATATGCAGGTGGTCGAAAACTTTGGCTAAACCCAGGACAAAAACAAAACTCAAGGTCTTCCTTTTTACATATTAAACTCTTCTTGGACGTCATTTTTGAAGTATTGATCAAGATAGTATCTTCTATTTGTTCTTGATTCAGAGAAACCTTTGTTCATATCTTATGAATGACCAAGTGGTGACTTTCACGGGTTGTACAGGTCAACCTGACCCATTGAGATGGAAGCCGAACTGATTTTGTTGCTAAAACTCAAGAATAAGAATTATTAGTGCTTTTATGCTTTAAGGGAAAGTTTAAGCTAATGAAATTGTTAAGTCTGTAAGTTAATAATGGGATTCATGATAAGATGACGAAAGCTGCAAACATGTGATATTTCATTTAAATTTTGATTACAAATCTCATCTTTGTTTATTCATGCACCTTACTGCTGAATCACAAAATAGTCCAAAACTGATCGGTTTGGTTGTGAGATAATGTGGTTTTCTGTTTCGTATTGTACGTAAGCTGGTATCCGGAATCCTTTACCATTTCGACATCAACAACGACGCTCACCAATCGTCCCGCAGCGAAGCATAGGTCCACCAACTCGTTTTAAATCAATTGACGCATGAATGTATATTATTTTTTTATACACTTTAGGACATATTTAAAGCCATAACTAGTACTACTACTTGTACATGTTTTTTGTTTTATTAAAATTGTTATAACTAGTTTATTGACATTTGTGCAAATTTAACTTTTTTCTAGTAAATGATAAAGTGAAAGGACCCTAATAACATTGGACAAAAGTAAGATATTAAAATTAAAATAGAACACTCGTGGATTTTGTGTCATCGTGTTTCCACAAAGACTTCACCAGTTGATCTTAAAACTTCATTAAAGAAATTTAATAGATCTTGTTTTCTAATATCTACTTCATCCTTTCTTTTTTCTTCCTTTCTTGTAAACTTAGATGTAAGGTGGTTACCGAACCTATTTCAAGGTAGGTCCTTAGTTTTTCCTCTACATAGCTTCTAAAGAGTTTTGATTTCTAAGGTGGTTCCCGGGTCTACCTTTGGACACTGTAGCTCCGCCTTTAGAATGTACCCGCGCATTGCGGCGGGGCTGAATTGTAGCCGACGCATGTTTTGTTTATGATTTCTTACACGCCTGAGAATCGCCAAGCCGACGAACAAACTACCTTTTGGTTTTCATCGTCGAACGCAACAATACAAACCCAAAAGTCAAAAGAGCAGGTCTACAATTTGGTATATAACTTATTACAGGTTTGAGTAATTGGTATGTGTTAAAATACACATACCTTTTACCTAATAAAACGAGCTTAAATGACTAAAAATGTACGGAAAATACAATGTATATGCTTGTTTTTGTGTTTGTGTATGTGCAGGTAACGGATATCAAGAAAACGACAAAACAAAAGCAAAACCGGACAAAACCGAGCACGAGATTGAAAAGGGCATGGAAAAACGAACCAAAAACCCTATCATGAAAAAATGGGCCGACTCGTACCCATTTTAGTGGGCCGAGTCAGCCCACTTTATTTAAAATCCTTTTAAACCCATAAAAAGCCCAAGCACTCTTTTTTTTAATACTAAACTGGCACATCCCCTCTATATAAAAACCAAATGGCCCAATTCAAATCCTAGCCCAAAACAGCTACATAACTCTATTAAGCCTAACCTTTTCACCCTCAACAACCGTTAGTCCTTAAAGGACTATACATGTAAACCCTCAATATACCCTCAGGGGGTATTCTTGCTAAATCCTTAAACCCTTAATTCACCACAAGGACTAAACTTGCAAGGAACTTATATCAAATGAGGGGCCAAATGTGCCAATCCCCAAAACACTTACCCTGCACCCCAGTTAAACCAAAAACACTGTACATCTCCTCTATTTTCCCGCCAAACCCTAAGCCCACCACGTGATACTGTTCACACCCTACAACAACAAGCCAAACTTCACCCCTTGACAAAAACACCTTAACCCCACCTCATGTACACCTTGGCGATCCTATGATTTCTAATTGGACAAAGAAGAAAGAAATATTTGAAGGGCTAGGATTCACTTGCTTGGGGCCAAAGAAAAATAGAGGGACATGATGGACTTTGGTTTGCTCTCACAAGAAAAGCACAACAAGCACACTTTGAAGAACACACACAACCTATATAAAGAAAGAAGACAGAAGACACAAGTTATCTAGGAGTAGGATAGTTTAGTTTAATTTTTATGTCTTAAAATCATGTTTTAAATTCTGTCATTTTAAATTTTTAAGCTTTGTAATCATTTATGTTTTAATGAAATTTAAATTTTTATGCAAACCTGTCTTTTATGCTTTAACTGCTATTTATGATTTGCTTATGTTAAGTGCTTGTTTTTGTGTTTCTATTCCTTAAATTTGCTTTATAATGCTAGTTGGTTATCTGCCTTTACTTACTTAGGCTTAAAACAGTTTAATTCAGTTTAAAAAATGGATTTGAAACTTTTAAGGGGTGTTTGGGGTAAGGGTTCAAAACGGGTCAAAACTGCTTTAAAACTGTTTTGGGTTATCAAGGGAACTTGGTCAAGCTTAGATTTAATCTTATAATCTGTTTTTAAGTTTTTCTTATAGTTATTAATCAGTTTTAAAGCATTTTTCTATCATATGTGAAACTGTGCTTTTTGAAGTTTTTAAAACTACTTAAACTGAATCTTTGCTTAGAAGCTGTTGTTAAGTCTTGTTCTTGCTTCATTTTGAGTTAAGATGCAGTAGGAAAGGTTTGTTTTTAAGTTTGCATTTGTCCATTTTAGTATAGTCAAAACTGTCAAGCACTTATTTAGTTTTAAAGATCCTTTTTCAAATTAAAAATTAGATTAGTTAAAGTTATTTTTAATCTCTGATTTTTTGAGCATAAGCTCTTGGGCTGTCAAGCTTCTTCTGTTTCATCTTATCTTGAGTTTTTGAGTCCTTTTGCTAGCTTATTTCCAAGGCTGAAATATGCCCTTTGTCTTTTAAGAAAAACAAAACTCAGTACAAGCTGAGTAAAACAACTCTTTTCACTCCTCTTTTTCTTGGCTTATTTTACTTTCAAATTCTTTTTTCTTTGTTAATTCTCAGAGCTTATTGGCCAATCTTTAGGGTGATATACCCCATTAAGCAAAAAGGGTCCTTTAAGTTGCTAAAATTTAAACCCAAAAAGAGCCCCTTAGGCTGTTGGTTTAGCATTTTGTGCCATTTGCTTATCTGCCAATTTTGGCTTATCTGTCTGTTAGTCCTAGCTTATTTTTGCTCCTAGTGCCTATTTAGGTTTAGGTAGATATCAATTTTTGCTTATTTTACTTAGCCTCTAGCTTATTTGCCCAAAAATTGCCTAGTAGTTTAGCATTCCAAACCTTAGTGTAATTTAGTTTTCTGTCAGCTATTTCAGCTTATTTCCTTGGCTTATTTTGTTTCCCATATGCTTATTAGATATAGCTAGCTTTCTGCCTTTCTTATTTCCCTTTTCCTTTTAGTTTATTTTAAGCATATTCTGTCATCCTTGTCAGCTGATTTCCTGGCTTATTTTAAGTTTACACAAAATGTTTTAGTTATAAAGAATGCTTATTATGAGGAGCTTATTAAGATTGTGCAAAAAGATTTAAAAAAATGTTTTTCAAAAAGGGAGGCATGGGGTTCGAACCCATGACCTCCCCCTTGTAACCAAAGCCTCAACACAACCTCTGCTAACACTAGTGCCCTTGGGTCTTTTCCAACATAACTTGCACAAAAAATTCTTTTACCCCTTTTTCACCCTTTTAAGCTTATAAGCTGTTTTAGCTTATTTAACAGCTTATTTGATAAGCTGTTTTCAAAATTTTATTTTTCTTAAATTCTGCATACTTTAAGCTACTTTCCATGAATTTTTCATATTTTTCCCATTTTATTTACTATTTTTAATGAATTTTTCTTTATAAAACTGTTTTTAAATCATATAAAATTAAATAAAAATCAAAAAAATATAAATCTTTTTTTTAAAGAACGGGATTTAAAGTCCCGTTCTCGTTTTCGCGTTTTATCTTTAATTGCCTTTATATTTCTGTTCCCGTAGACTTAGGTTTTCCTTTCATGCCTTATTTATGCTTCCCGTAGATCTTTAAGTTATTTTAAATGCCTTTTTATGCTTTCCCGTTGCCTTTTTATGTTTTTCCCGTAGATTTAGAAAACCCAATCAAATCCTTCTTGTATTCAAGCCTCCAATTGTCAAACCAATAACGAGACCGTCAATTTCACGCCTCGTTGGGGATAAACGACCCGAGAATATCATATACTACTTCCGGTTTCATTGATTTTCTTGATAATTATCCTTATTATATATTTATAAGTATTATATATTTATTTATATATTTTAAAGGTTAATTAATCTTTAAATCAATTTTTGGCGCCGCTGCCGGGGAGGTGTGTTGCGACAATATCGTTACGGTTTGACGATTAGTGTCTTGAAGACCCTTCCTCGTGAAGTTATCATTCTCGTTTGTGAATATTTTCTTCTTATTATTTTAAAAATATAAAAACACAAAAATATTTTTCATTTTCTTTTATAAAAACAAGAAAAAGCCAATAATATAAAAACATTGTCCATAAAAACAAATAAAAGTCATCATCAATATAATGTTTTCAATTGAAGCATTATCATAATAAGTTCCCGAACAAAAGATTTAAAACTTGCCTTTGTGTCACTTGTGAAATACGGCTCACCTTTAAGAGATCAACAAACTCTAAGAGGGGTATAAAAAGGGTTGTTCCGAGGAACTACGACCCGAAAGGAAAAGGTTTTTAATAGCTTCGCGCTTTCCTGCTCCTCCGCTCCTTTGTGCGTTTTTCTTTTAAAGAGCTACCGTGAAGCAAGTTGATTATCGGTTTAAGTTATTCAATCTCGTTTTGTCCGTTAATAAAATATGTTGCTTAAAAAAACTAGAAAATCCAAAAATAATCTCCTTTAACCTTTTTTCCAATTAATTCTTTTTTCTTATCCCTCTATTTTTAATTATGATGGCGTCACTCGATCGTCGTTTGAATCCTCTTTACGCGATTAAAGAATGCTCGTCTTGTGGAGCGTTGTACAATAAATCATGTGGTTATTCAAAAGGAGGTCTCATAGACAAGTTCGTTCGTGATCCTAATAAAATGTCCGACTCGTCTCAACGACCCCCTCAGGATTGTATGAAGTGTGGAAACCCGGTTGAAGGTCCATCTTGTCAAGGATGTGCTCTATGGCGAAAGAAATTAAAGGAAGTTTGGTTTACAATTTGTCATGAAAATGGAATTTACCAAGACCTTCTAAACACTTTCGAGTCATCGGATGATAATACCAACGTTGTTAATGCCCCTCAAGAGCCATTCGTCGTCAAACAAGACCTCGGTGAAAATTCCTCGCAAAGTCCTCCACAAATTAACCACAATTGTTGTTATGAGTGCGGTGATTCGTTAGATGGAATCTTTTGTCAACAATGTACTTGTGAGTCTTGTGGGAAAGGTGTTCATTATGGTTATAATTGTCCTCTAAAAGTTCTGATTATCTCTAATCCAGAACCATGCAACAATCAAACCGATGATGAGCTCCCATAAACTTTGCCAAGTTTTGATCCGACATGCTATTCGGGAGATGGAAGTTCATTCACTTATGATTCCACTCCTAATTTTTTCAATGATTCTCCTAACGTTTTCAACCCACCTCCACAACCCCCGACGTATACTTATGAGTTTTGTGGGAACGATGCTTATTATGGTCACGATTGTCCACCTCAAGTTCCGTTTACCTATAATCCGGAACTGTGTTACAATCAGGACTTTAATTTCCCACAAAATTTTCAAAGTTTTCAACAACAATATATTTGTTGTACCCGTTGTGGGGGCCCGCATGAGGCTTTTCAATGTCAACCGTTGAATTATTATGAACCTAATCCGTGTTATGATTTTAATTATTCCGGTTATGACCAATTTGATAATTTCCACCCACAACAATTTCCTTGTTGTGAAAATTGCGGGGGTCCTCATGAAACTTACCAATGTCAACCAATGAATGAAGATTATTATCACGAACAAAATTCTTGCTATGATCCTAATTCTTTTGGTTTTGACCAATTTCAACCCCCGCAATATACCATCAATCATCCTCTCTTCAATGATCAAAATGACCTTCTCAATTCTCAAAATGAGCTTTTCAATTCTCAAAATAAGCTTATGGAGCAATTGACATCCATGCGTGATATGGTTGGTCAATATATACAAAAGAAGGAAGAAGAAAAGCTAATTGAAGAAGAGCAAGCGGCTAAAGCCCGATATTGGAAGATTCCCGTTTGCTACGATGATAACGACGATGAGGAAAGTTCTACCCCCTTGAAAGATATCATTATGTCCGGACTTCCTCCGTGTGCTGCAATCACACCCGATTCACCAAAAACGGACTCTCTTATAATGGAGGATGAGCATCTTGACACTATTCTGGAAACGGAATCGGACGAATTAATAAAGTCTAGTATCGAGGACCTTGTCCAAATCCCAAGTGAGTCCGAAGATTCTTTCGACGGTGAGTGTGATTTGCCTCCGTATGATGATTCTTCAAAGAATCATGATCTTACTTTCTCTAACCCTCTCTTCGATATCGATGAAGATTTTACCTCGAATGATGAGTCATTTTCCGAAGAGGACGTTCCAAATGAGAAATTTAAAATTTTCTCTAATCCTTTCTTTGATCTTGATGAAGAAATCACTTCCACTAAGGTTGATCAAATTGATGATGAGGTGTTAGAAAATACCAATTCAATTCCACCGGGAATTGAATATCCTTGTTTTAATGCCGAATCCGATCTTTTAGAATATTTGCTTCATCGAAATACTTACTCTTCTCCCCGCCCTCCGGAAGAATTTAATTCTGAAAATCCTACCGAGTCTTTCCCTCCATCTCCTATCCCGGTCAAGGATAGTGACTCTCTTATGGAGGAGATTGAAATTTTTCTTGATGGTGATGGATCAATACCACCGGGTATCGAGAGTGATGATTACGACTCGGACGATGACAATAATTCTACCTCCCGTCCCGAGTTCGAATCATTTCATGTTGATTATCCCGATTCGGGAGATTCAACCATCGATGTGGTGGAAGACATCCCCGTGAATGTGCCTAATATTTTGCCTACCCATCCCACCCTTCATATGGATTTCGACTTCATTCCTTCTCATAATGATCTCGGATCCGATCATGATGTTTCTTCTCCTTCCGGAGATAGAAACAAGATTTACGATCCGGGGATATGCATTGAAGTCGAATCCATGAGATTTCTTGCTCCTCTTTCTCCCATAATTGATACTTTACTTCCATTTTCATCCGAAAATGAAGACAAAGTTTTCAATCATGGTGTTCTTGCTACAAAGGAGAAATCTCCTCCTTCTTCATCACATCGGGGCATTAAAGCTTCCAAGCCTTTTCATCATAAAAGCCCGATGTTGATTCATGGAGACAACACTCCTAATTTGGGTGATCGTCATCCCCATTTTTATCCCCCTTGACAAAGCTCAAGTATGGGGGGATCGGGTCAAGCTTAGTGACCCTAAACAAGCGCTTCGTGGAAGGCACCTCATGCTTATCGTAGTTATATTATGTAGTAATGAATAAGCGTTTTTTTGTGAGAGGTGTGCCTCTTTCCATTCTCGTTTGCTTGTGTTTTTGTGATTATCCAGGATTATCCCGGATTTTTGAAGCCTCTCGTGCTCGTGGTTTTGTCCTTCGATCACAAGAGCTTCAAATCCTCAGCTTCATTTGGGAAATCCAATATCCTAATCTAATCGACTAACGTTTATCTTTAAGCATACTTAATAAACGGCTTAGGATTTACGTAGATACCCTTCTTAAAACATTGAGGACAATTTTTAATTCTAGTATGGCGGGGATCTATCGATTTGATTGTGCCTGCAGCCGTTGTTTTCGCGTAATCCCGTTTTTACTACTAAAATTTCAAAAAAATGAAAAAATTTAAAATTTTTCAAAAATAAAATAAGTGTTTTCTCACAATTATTGACTTTCCTGCTGGGTAGAATAAGAATAAATTTTGACTCGATCGAGCGTGTTGAGCTCTAGCTTGTTCCTTAACGTTCAGGCTAAACGTTTGCGAAAATTCGTGAAGAACGAAAAATGATAGAGTTAATTATGAGTTGGATGCTAAACAAGGATTATTTGGAAATCTTAAGAGCTCATGTATGTAATTTGTGGCTTTTTCTCCCATAAGCTTCTAACGGGATTAATATACGTGCTATTTTTGGAGATTAAACTTAAATCAACAATTTTTATGTAGTTAATAGCAAAAATTTTAGTCTTAGTTCAAACTTATACTTAAATTTTTCAAAAAAGAAGTCTTCTATATATTAAAATAATAATAATAATAAAAAATAATAATAATAAATTATGAAAAATGATAAATATAAACTGTGGGCTGATAAAAGTTTGCTGCATCTTGCCGGCTCACAACCGATGTTACAGCCTTCTAAAAGAAAGCCCATAGTAAGAATAAAAATCTGAGACTGATAAAAGTTTGCTGCATCTTGCCGGCTCACAACCGATGTTGCAGCCTTCTAAAAGGTCGAGGGTTACAATTGCATCAATGTTATGTTTAATATTAAGTTTGAATTAATAAATAGATCTCTTTTTGTTAAATTTAAATATGCTTTTGAACTTTGACTATTCTATTTTAAGTTTTTAAATAAGCTATGTATATACGGGAAACCTAAGAGTTTTTGAAACCTAAGGTCCGTGAGTCCCGATACTAGTCTTTGTGGGGTGTCAAAAGCCTGGTCACTTAGCCGCAAGGTTGGGATGTGCCAAGACGAAAGTCGCTACATGGGATGATCTCGCCTTCAAACTCATTATTCTCGGGTGAAACGTGAAGCATAGAATTTTGCAAAACGTTGATCCATGGTTGAAATTCGAAATAGCACACTCACCTAATATATAATAATTGTCGGGAGTGAAAAGTTCACAAGTTACAAATATGAGTAGTGTTAGCATCTTAACTTATACTTAACGGTGATTTCGTTTTAAGCTTAGTTGGACAAGTGAAAAATCGGGGACGATGAATTTATCCTTTGGACATCTATAGATTATTCTATAGGCGCTTCTTGTTCTATGATCCCAAATAAAAATAACAAAAGTCAAACGTGTTAGTTAGTTGCTAATAAGAAGAAAAAAAATGAAAAATACAAAAATATGTGGGAATAAGTGTATGTATCTTTAAAAATGGTAAAAACAGGACTTTTCTAAGCTATTGATTCTTTATTTCCCCTCGATGAACACTTATCTACTTTTCAAGGTTATTAGTCGAGGGGGATTGAGGGTCTTAGTTTTCTTAAGTGTTTACTTATAGCATTGCGTGAGGACACGACAATGTCTTAGTATGGGGGATTTTGGTATGTGTTAAAATACACATACCTTTTACCTAATAAAACGAGCTTAAATGACTAAAAATATACGGAAAATACAATGTATATGCTTGTTTTTGTGTTTGTGTATGTGCAGGTAACAGATATCAAGAAAACGACAAAACAAAGGCAAAACCGGACAAAACCAAGCACGAGATTAGAAAGGGCATGGAAAAACGAACCCGAAACCCTATCATGAAAAAATAGGCCGACCCGTACCCATTTTAGTGGGCTGAGTCAGCCCACTTTATTTAAAATCCTTTTAAACCCATAAAAAGCCCAAGCCCTCTTTTTTTAATACTAAATTGGCACATCCCCTTTATATAAAAACCAAACGGCCCAATTCAAATCCTAGCCCAAAACAGCTACATAACTCCGTTAAGCCCAGCCCTTTCACCCTCAACAACCGTTAGTCCTTAAAGGACTATACATGTAAACCCTCAATATACCCTCAGGGGGTATTCTTACCAAATCCTTAAACCCTTAATTCACCACAAGGACTGAACTTGCAAGGAACTTATATCAAATGAGGGGCCAAATGTGCCAATACCCAAAACACTTACCCTGCACCCCGGTTAAACCAAAAACACGGTACATCTCCCCTATTTACCCGTCAAACCCTAACCCCACCACATGATAATGTTCACACCCTGCAACAACAAGCCAAACTTCACCCCTTGACAAAAACACCTTAACCCCACCTCATGTACACGTTGGCGATCCTATGATTTCTAATTAGACAAAGAAGAAGGAAATATTTGAAGGGCTAGGATTCACTTGCTTGGGGCCAAAGAAAAATAGAGGGCCAGGATGGACTTTGGTTTGGTCTCACAAGAAAAGCACAACAAGCACACTTTGAAGAACACACACAACCTATATAACGAAAGAAAATAGAAGACACAAGTTATCTAGGAGTAGGATAGATAGTTTAGTTTAATTTTTATGTCTTTTTAAATCATGGTTTTAAATTCTGTCATTTTAAAAATTCTAGCTTTGTATCATTTTATGGTTGTATGAATTTAAATTTTTATGTGACATACCTGTCTTTTTTTGCGTCTAACTGCTATTTATGATTTGCTTATGTTTAGTGCGTGTTTTTGTGTTATATTCCTTAAATTTGCTTTTTATATGCTGAGTTGGTTATCCTGCACTTTACTTAATCCTATGGCATTTAAAAAACAGTTTAATTCAGTTTAAATAAGGTTTGAAACTTTCTACAAGGTGTTTGTGTAAGGGTTCAAAACGGGGTCAAAACAATCTGATATTTAAAAACTGTTTTGGGTTTTAAAGGGGAACTTGTCAAGCTTAGATTTAATCTTATAATCTGTTTTTAAGTTTTTCTTATAGTTATTAATCAGTTTTAATGCATTTTTCTTTCATATGTGAAAACCTATGCTTTTTGATAGTTTTTATAAACCTACTAAACTTGAATCTTTGCTTGGAAGCTGTTGGTATGTCTTGTCATTCTGTCATTATTGAGTTTATGATGCCAGGAGGTAAGGTTTGTTTTTAAGTTTGCAATTTGTCCATTTTAGTATAGTCAAAACTGTCATAGCACTTATTTTAGTTGGTAATCATCTTTTCTCAAATTAAAAATTTGTTTAGTTATAGTTTATTTTAATCTATGATTTTTGAGCATAAGCTTTGGGCTGTCAAGCTTTCTTCTTTATGTTTCATCTTATCTTGAGTTTTTCGAGTCCTTTTGCTAGATGATTTCCAAGGATGAAATCTGCCCTTGTCTTTTAAGAAAACATAAACTCATACAACTAAGTAAACAGCTCTTTTCACGCTCCTCTCTTTTCTTGGCTTGTTTTTACTTTCAAATTTTTTTTCTTTGTTTAATTCTCAGAGCTGTATTGGCCGAATTATGTCAGGGGTGATATTCCCCATTAAGCAAAAGAGGTTCTTAAAGTTGTAATTTAAACCAAAAAGAGCCCCTTAGGCTGTTGGTTTAGCTTTTTGTAGCCATTTGCCTTATCATGCAATTTTCGGCTTATTGTTGTTAGTCCTAGCTTATTTTTGCTCCTAGTGACTATTTAGGTTTAGGTTAGACTCGTATTTTTGCTTATTGTACTTAGCCTCTAGCTTATTTGGCCCAAAAATTGCCTAGTTAGTTTTGCATTCCAAGCCTTAGTGTTAGTGTACGTTTTCTGTATGCTATTCAGATTATTTCCTTGGCTTTATTTTGTTTCCCATATTCTTTTTAGATATAGCTTCTTTTGCCGTTCTTATTTCCTTTCCTTTTGCTTTTTAGTCTAGAATTTAGCCAGTAGTTAAGCTTAAGCTTAGTTTTATTTTAACGATATTTTTGTCATCCTTGTCTAACTGTTTCCTGGCTTATTTTAAGTTTACACTAATGTTTTATTATTAAAGAATGTTTATCATGAGGACTTTTTAAGTTTGTGCAAATAAAATGATTTAAAAAAATGTTTTCAAACAAGGGAGGCATGGGTTCGACACCCATTGACTACCCTTGTTACCAAAGCCTCAACACTACCTCTGCTAACATAGTGCCTTGGGTCTTTGCCAACATAAACTATGCTACAAAAAATTCTTTTACCTCCTTTGCACCCTTTTAAGCTTATAAGTATTTTAGCCTTATTTAAAGCTTATTTGTTAAGCTGTTTCCCAAAATGTTATTTTCTTTAAAATATGCTTACTTTTTGTAATACTTTCCATGATATTTTTCAATATTTTCCCCGTTTTTTTACTATTTTAATGAATTTTTTTCTTTTTTATATCTGTTTTTTAAAATATATAAATTTAAGTAAAATCAAAAAAATATAAAATTCTTTTTTTTAAAATTTTATTTTATCATGTGGCCTAGGATAAATAGTAGTTCTTGTCAGCCGTAGGGTTATTTTTGCATAATTTGTTTTTTTTAAAGAACGGGATTTAAAGTCCCGTTCTCGTTTTCGCGTTTTATCTTTAATTGCCTTTATATTTCTGTTCCCGTAGACTTAGGTTTTCCTTTCATGCCTTATTTATGCTTCCCGTAGATCTTTAAGTTATTTTAAATGCCTTTTTATGCTTTCCCGTAGTTTTAAGTTTTCCCGTTGCCTTTTTATGTTTTTCTCGTAGATTTAGAAAACCCAATAAAATCCTTCTTTTATTCAAGCCTCCAATTGCCAAACCAATAACGAGACTGTCAATTTCACGCCTCGTTGGGGATAAACGACCCAGGAATATCATATACTACTTCCGGTTTCATTGATTTTCTTGATAATTATCCTTATTATATATTTATAAGTATTATATAGTTATTTATATATTTTAAAGGTTAATTAATCTTTAAATCAGTAATGCTATCTTTGATTTTGTTGCAATGTATCTAAACATGTATATGACAAACTATTAAAATATAGATCTTGATTGATGATTAGTGTGAGTGAATTAAGGTGTGTTTAGTGTTTGTGTTTAGAGATATAATTTTTCTTAATTTTCCTTTTCTCAAATTGATATTGATACAAAATGAGTTGGTTGGTGGAAGTTGTAACATCTTATGGTGGCTTATAGCCTTATTTATACTTAGAGATGTGACTAAGTATAAGTAAATTACAATAGCAGTCCCTATACTATTCACATGTATGCATATTAATCCTAATTTATTTCTTTTTTATTTTTACATTACAATGTGGGATTTATCTTAAATTCCAACAATCTCCCTCTATGTAATGATAGGATAGATTTAGATCTCTTTTCCTTGAAGATCAAAAATACTGGGAATTCTTTATGAAAGCTGAGGATGACATTGTAGCATATCTTCCCTAGTGTAATACTTCTTTGAAGGTATCAACTCTACTTTCGAACTCAAAATCAGCATTCTCAAAAGCTAATCTTGCTCTTCTTTAGCAACTTGAATCTTTAACAGCTTATATGAAATCTTTATCTCTGAATCTTAATCTTGATCTTGAAAGTTGATTTCAATCACATAATGTTGCTGACAAAAGATCTTGAATAAGATGATATTGATTGAGCATTCCTTGTTGAAAACTTGAACACTTAACTTTTTCCTTGAATCTTCATATTCTTTTTGCTCCCCCAATCACATATTGATGCGGCGGGTTGCAAAACAAAAGTTTTACAACCCTCCTAGGCAGAGTACCTAATCGTTGTATTATACTATAGGCAAAACTCGGGGGGTTATTATCATTTTCTAAGGGAATAGTTTAAGTAGGCTCAAATTGTATGTTACTAAAGTCTAAAGATTGAGGGAAAAGTATTTTGTATTTTTTTATGTTTTTAGAAAGCAAGTAAAATCTTGGGTTTTAAAGAGGGGTTGATTAAACTACTCATAATTATATCTCTAATTATGCAGAAATGTAAATTTGATGGAAAACTCGTATGGTTAACAAACGTGTTTACTTAATCATGCACTACTCCATAGTTGCTATCTCTAATTCTATTGCCCGTCACCCTTATTAGTGTAGTGTGTAAGTATTCTCCTCATTCAACAACGGGTTTGTCAAGTACGCTATCTACATGACAACCTAGATAATGGTTACCTACAAACACTACTCACGTCCAATAGTAAATTCACGCGCACTATATACTTAACTAGGAATCCACCCTTACGGCAAACTAGATATGAAGATCCAAAATGTGGGTATCCTCTTAACCTAGCGTTTCCCTAGACGTCTATGCTATGATATGAAGATCAAATAGCTAGTTTTCTAAAGTCTAACGTGCACACTAGTAACAAGAAGCAATAATAAAAGAGATTAACAACTAAGTATCATGCAATCATAAGCAAACACATATAAATTTAGCCAAACATGTTAATTGAAAGAAATCAATCAAGACATAAAAATATTGAATGATTAAATGGAATAGAGACTTCACTTCAATTAAACATGGAGTAACAATGGTTTCCAAAGGGTTATAAAACTCTACAATTCGACAATACCAACTACTATAATGTTTTCCCAAAGTTATCACACGTTTTCACCACTAAATATGAAAAATAAGGGTTGTATACAAAGAGAATACATTCTGATGGCGTCACTACGGTTTTCTGACGCTGCCAGACAGCCGAATCTTCCAAAGGGTTATTCTTGTCGACTACAGTGACGCCGTCACACTTCAATCCTGATGGCTTCAGGGTAAATTTTTGACGTCGTCTCCACGCACTAAGAAGTCACACTTTTGATTAAAAACTTCACTTTCTGGGCACTTTTAGTGAAGGGGTCAGAATGGAAGTCGCAAGCTTGAAATGTTGTGTTTTTGTCCAGTTTCTTCCTGAATCGAGCCCAAGTCACGTGCTTTTCCTTCAAATGCTTCCCAAATGCTAAAATATCAAAAAGAAATTATTAAGTTCAATATTTGGGCATATTTGCATGATTTAGGGGGTTAAATGACCCCGAAATAGTGTATAAAATGACATCTCATCAAATACCCCTACACTTGGGATTTGCTTGACCTCAAGCAAATAAGCTTTTCTACCAAGTAAATAGCAAAGTCAGGGGCATTTAACCTACTCAATAAAGATAGTTTATGGCACAACCGGTTTAACGTTGTAATTAAAAGCAAATAAATTATACACTAGCACCTCTGATGTGTTTCAAAAGCTTTAAATTTATAATGACTGAAAATACCAAATTTATTATAGGGAAACACACGGGTAAAATTATAACCCACGTATGTGGTATAATCTTTTTAGGTAAGACTAGGTCATCCACAGAGATTTGAGTAGTGTTCAAGTAATCAGAAAGAAAATACACTTTAACAGTTTTGAAAATAACTTTAGTTTTACCAGTGATAATAAAGATGACTACTCGGATAGTTGGAAATAATTCATAAGTGTTGGAAAATGATTAAGATCTCGAAGATGGAACCTTTAACTTATAAAAAGGATTTCTTGTCAGAAAATGTTTCCACAAATTAACTTGATTAACTCAAGACTTATATTTAGTTAACTAGACCAAATGTGTCACTCAAATAATCCAGTTGCTAATATATCAAAGCTTATTTTGTTTATCAGTTTACGAAAGTGGATTTCTCGACACAAACGTTAAAGACCATAGACAAATCTTTAAAACCACATAGATCATAACGGGTCTTTCGACCTATACCGATATGATTATATTATCTAAGATGAGTATAAGCAAACGCGACATGTTAGATTTGTACATAGGTTGCAACATAAGCTTGGATTAAGAGATCATGTATCATCATCTTCAAATACTTTTTAATTTTCCCATATAAATACTCATCACCCAATGGTAACCAGTTGTCATGAGAGATTTAGCCTCTCATGGCTAAGGAGTTCATAACATAACTTGATTTGATAACAAATTTCAATCTTTTACTAAATTAGTATGATGTTCTTTATCGTTCTTGGTGATTTGATCTTGATTCTTCAAAGGATATGGTGTTTATGCTTGGAGAATGGTTGGAAAGTGTTTAGGACTTCATAAGGGGGATAATTGTGTGTATTAGTTAAAGAATGGATGAAGGGATGAATGAAAAGGATTGAAATTCGTCTTTTATTTATAGGCTGAGTGAGGGTCGAAGTGCGGCGCATAAAGTAAATTGTGCGGCGTACTTGGTGATTAAATGCAAAAGGAATTAAATGTTTATTGAAGAAGTGCGGCGCACAAAAGTATTTGTGCAGCGTACTTGGGGTAATAATGCAGTAGTATTTATGACTTTATTTACTCTTCAACGTCAGATGGGAAGTGTGGCGCACAAAATACTTTGTGCGACGTACTTATGGAGTTAATGTTGAATTTGACTAAGTCTTTTAATTCCTTTGACTTGAGGATAAGTGCGGCGCACAATTGGTAAGTGCGGCGCACATTTGCACTTTTAGGCTTGATTCTTCATCTTTTCTTATATGTTGTGTTCCTTAGCGTATAAGTACGTGATCTTTGTTATGTTTGACCTTGAGATATCTTCAAGTGAACCTACAAGCAATTCAAGCTATTAAGTATCAAAAGTTCACGAGAAATAATAAAATATGTACAAATAACGCCACCTAAAACATGTATAATTTGGGCGTTATCAAATCCCTCCACACTTAGCTGTTGCTTGCCCTCAAGCAATCAAAGCGAGAAAATAAGATCATTTATCGTGACGTGGAGAAAATTTGGATTTTACAAGTGTTTGCATATTGTTTAACTTTTCAGGCATTGACATATGACTAAGCACCTCACATAGGGAATGTGTTTAATTTATAGAATTCATTCAGTTCACTCTGATAGGGTTCATGTATTGTGAAGACACTCAATTGCACAGACATAATCTAGGTCGCTACCATATGCTTGTATTAGACACATAAACATGCCCGTTGCGACGTGAGCACCTAGACAAAAATCTCAAAAGAGGCAAAACGTGATAATGATGAGGGTGAATAGCAGATACTTGATTCCATGTGCCAGAACTTTGCCTTATACTTTGAACTTTTATTATTTTTTTACCAAATACTGCGATAACTATGGCTGGCATAAAACTTCTTCTTCATCGAGCACATTTTTCTTGCTCTTAGGATACATTGGGGATCTCAACACTAAAAGCGAGTGCTGCAGATACATGATTTCATAAGGATTTATTTCACCTCTTATCATACGATTTTTTCTATAAATTAACCTCACTGCGGTCTAGTAAATGATGATCAAGCACAAGTTCTGGAGCTACTAAATTACCGGCTCACTCATATAATTATCAACCAATACCATTGTTCCAGAAAAGGCGACAAAACCACATATACACATCCATAACGATGGAATAGATACATATGATTGCTCATTCCTTAACTCAAACAAGCTAAAGGCATCAATTATCATGGGTACCAATGGTGGGTACCCGAATATTCTTTTACTAAACTAGTATGATGTTCTTTGTCGTTCTTGGTGATTTGATCTTGATTCTTCAAAGGATATGGTGTTTATGCTTGGAGAATGGTTGGAAAGTGTTTAGGACTTCATAAGGGGGATAATTATGTGAATTAGTTGAAGAATGGATGAAGGGCTGAATGAAAAGGATTGAAATTCGTCCTCTATTTATAGGCTGAGTGAGGGTCAAAGTGCGGCGCACAAAGTAAATTATGCGGCATACTTGGTGATTAAATGCAAAAGGAATTAAATGTTTATTGAAGAAGTGCGACGCACAAAAGTATTTGTGTTGTGTACTTGGGGTATTAATGCAGTAGTATTTATGACTTCATTTACTCTTCAACGTCAGATGGGAAGTGCGACGCACAAAATACTTTGTGCGGCATACTTATGGAGTTAATGCTGAATTTGACTAAGTCTTTTAATTCCTTTAACTTGAGGATAAGTGCGGCGCACAATTGGTAAGTGCGGCGTACATTTGCACTTTTAGGCTTGATTCTTCATCTTTTCTTGTATGTTGTGTTCCTTAGCGTATAAGTGTTTGGATTCTCTCTTTCTCTCGGATGTAATAACGAATTATAACAATAAAAGAAACACGAAAACAAACACTCACTACCCGTCATAGTATATAGATTACCATAAGCTTGATAAAGGATAAAACACATCACCACTTTGGTGTAAGCACCTAGGAATTACTATCAAAGAGGTCTTTTAAAGGGTTGTAACATAAGGTGCAGGGTAAAGGAAACACGGTTAGGCATAATGGGGAAAATTTTATTGGTGGCAAGCTAATTATTTACTCTTTGCCCATTAAGGTTCGGAAAATAGGCCAGAATGAATGCTCTCAAAGAAACCCCTTTTAAGACCATTATCAACAAAGAGGGACTAATCAATGACAGTCCTAAAATGGATAGGATGGTGCATGAGGGCATCGTAGTTCATTTGGTGAGTTTCGTTACCAAACACCCCAAAGTTGCGAACTTAAAAACAAAAACAGGCAATTGTTAGGTAAAAAATTACAAATTTGTTGCATTAGGGGGTTCTGACGCCATCAGGGAAAAGTTCTAACGACATCAGCCCGACCAATTTTTGAATCCGAGTTTACGAGGGAAAATTAAGCTATTGTCCGATAAACCTATTGCCAAACAGCCCTTTATGACAGCAACCCAATGGATGAATTTGAAACATCCCTAGTTTTAACCTTAGTCAATGATAAATTGTTATGATCTATGCCTAATTCAATCAAAAATCAATAATTCCTCTAGGTTTTAACAATTGGGGATTAATTCAAAATAAAATAAATGAGGCGAACAATTAAGATGAATGAGTAATTAGGAATGACTAGAATTAGTACTTACTGGTTGGAGATGATTTCCTCAGTGAAAGCAAGAATGAGAGATTTCGTGGGTTTTTTACTTTAGAAAAGTGGTAAAAGGGAATGAAGAAGGTCAGCTAGTTATATTATGATCTGAACCAAAGTGACGGCGTCACTAGAACTTCTAACGCCGTCATAGTTGAAATTTTGTAAAAATCTCCATTTTTCTTGGTAAAAATGACTCGAAAACCCGATACTTCTTAAAGAAGCTTTAGCATCCTCGAGAATCAGACATTTTGTTACTATCATTAATTTTGAAACGATTATGTGAAAAAATCTTGCTATTTATTGGGCGATAGTCTCCAAAAGTTAAGTACCGATAAAATGTTGGAAAGATTGCTAAGGAATTTTTTGAGATTTATCAAAACTTGGTGTTTTGTTCTCTCTTCGCACAGGCTTAAAGCCAAAGATACTCCTCCTTAGTAGAGGTGGATTGGGAAGGATTACATGAACATGTTTGACACAAAGAGGCTTTGATGAGAATGTCCTTTGGGCGCGGGAGGATTCTTTTCGAGTAAGGGGTTTAGGAAGAGTACTTCCTTTGCGGGAATCCGAATCCTTAGTGTCTGGATACTTTGTGATTTTCAAGATCTTCTGAAATTGAACGTGATTGTGTTCCTTTGCTCTTATTTCTTCCTTTAATTTTTCAACAACTTCCAAAGATAATTTCATAAATCATCCTTTACAACTCTCATAAATTCTTCTAACTACCGAGCTTTTTCTTCTTGATCAAGAATACAATTCATTACTAATCCTTTGAATGCTTCTTGGTGTGGTGGTTCAGGTGATAGAGAACCTGCTTCATTGCTCATTAGCCCACATAGGTTTTCACTCTTCCCAACTAGTGAAATTGTATTCTTTACTAGTAAATTGACTTGACATTACATGCTTTCCACTATTTGCTCCATGTTGGCGTTTCTATAGTTGAGGCTTCCTTTTTCTGGGAAGATGGGGTCATCCCACTCTTCTTATTTTTTCATATTGAACTAATTCCTTAATAGTACTCCATGCCCATCTGCGCTCATCCTTCTTAGTCGTCCTCTGGCTACGTAATTTACAACTTCTTTCGGTGTATGATTAATGCAGTCGTAAAATATTTGTACTTGTAGCCAAAGATCGATGCCACGATGAGGGACTTTTTGGAGTAAGTCTTTGAAATGAGTCCATGCTTCGGAAAGAGATTCACCATGATGTTGTTGGAACATCAAGATGTCATTTTTGATTTTGGTAGTTCTCTCCGGTGGGAAGAATTGAGCAAGGAAACGGGTAGTGAGATCCTCCCAAGTGGAGATGGATCCCACGAGTAGACGTTCAAGCCAATTGCTAGCTTGACTGCGAAAGGAAAATTAAAATAAACGCAACCACGTCCTTTCCCTATTTTCAACACTAAGGTTAATTGAGTCCACAAGTTTTAGAAAATCCTTAAGGTGTTGATTTGGATCCTCAAACCGGAGTTCGTAGAATGTATATCCGTTTTGCACCAATCGGATTGTGTCGGATCGCAGAGGCACCATATTGTTCCCTTCAGGGAGCTCAATGGTGTTTTGATAGCCCTCGTGGCTTGGTGAGGATAATCTTCAAAGTACGGAGTTGATTTTCGTCTCATATGATGGTTAATGAAAAGACAAGTTTACAAAATAAAGGGAACAAAGAAAAGATATACTACGAGAATGCTAACCTAAAAAGAAAATAAAAATCTCACTTGATAGGAATCTAGTGAGTAGACCTAAGCTAGATAGAATCTAAAACCTAGACTATTCCCCAATAGCGGCGCCAAAAACTTGATGCTGCGGGTTGAACCACTAAAGTTTTACAACCCTCATAGGCAGAGTACCTAATTGTTGTAGTGTAGCATAGGCAAGACTTGGGGGGTTATTAATGTTCTCTAAGGGAATAGTTTGGGTAGGCTCGAATTATATGTTACTAAGGTATAAAGATTGAGGGAAGAGTATTTTTGTAGTTTTTAATGTTTTTTAGAAAGCAAGTAAAATCTCGGGTTTTGAAGAGGGGGTTGATTAAACTACTCCTGATTCTATTCTAATTATGCAGAAAAGTAAATTTGATGGAAAACTCGTATGGTTAAACAAACGTGTTTACCTAATCATGCACTACTCCCTAATTTCTCTCTCTAATCCTATTATCCGTCACCTTCGTTAGTGTAGTGTGTAAGTATTCCCCTAATTCAGTAGCGGGTTGGTCAAGTCAAGTATCTGCGTGACAACCTAGACGGTGGTTACCTGCAGACATCGCTCACATCCAATAGTAAATTCACGCGCATTAAATACTTAACTAGGAATCCACCCTTATGGCAAACTAGATATGGAGATCTAGAATGTGGGTATCCTCTTAAGCTAATCACATTTCCGTAGACGTCTATGCTTTCCAAATGCTAAAACATCAAAAAGAAACGATTAAGTACAATATTTGGGCATATTTGCATGATTTAGGGGGTTAAATGGCCCTGAAAAAGTGTATAAAATGACACCTCATCAAGTACCCCTACACTTGGGATTTGCTTGTCCTCAAGCAAATGAACGTTTCTACCTAGTAAATAGCAAAGTCGGGGGCATTTAACCTACTCAATAAAGTTAGTTTATGGCACAACCGGTTTAACCTTGTAATTAAAAGCACGGAAATTATACACTAGTACATCACATAAGTGTTTGGTTTCTCTCTTTCTCTCAGGTGTAATAATGAATTTTAACAATATAGGAAACAGGAAAATAAACACTCACTACCTGTCATAGTATATAGATTACCATAAGCTTGATAAAGGATAAAAACCTCCACCACTTTGGCGTAAGCACCTAGGAATTACTATCAAATAGGTCTTTTAAAGGGTTGTAACTTAAGGTTTAGGGTAAAGGAAACACGATTCCGCATAATGGTGGAAATTTTACTGGTGGCAAGTTAATTATTTACAAGAATACATGTAAAAGATGTTGCTAAGCCAATACTCGACAAAAACTAGGACAATTATACACAACTCTACATCAAACTCTTTATTTTTTTTTCTTGACTCTTTCTTGACATAAACAATAGCAAGATGGCAGCCCGTATATTCTAACATATTTTTTTGCTTTTTTCATTTTTTTTATTATTTTTTTATTTTTTTTCTTTTTTTATATACACTTTTGCCCTGCCATTTGCTGAAAATAAATAAATATAGATGACTCGGGGTTTATAACGACACCCTTACACTTGAGTTTTTAATACTCAATAAC
>BQNB010048095.1:0-38733 GCA_026074375.1 Tanacetum coccineum
AGTAGCAAAATTATTGTTTAAAGAAAAAGTACCCGTCACGACGTTAGGATCTTGGAGAGTGCCGACTGCATTCACATTGAAGGACCTTCCTTTAGCTTGATTCCAATTATTCCTTGTGTTCCGATTTCCTTCAATAGTCAATCGGTTTCCCACTTGACCAGGTGCTCGGTTCAATTTAGGACAAGTATTTTGAAAATGTTTGTGGCTTCCACACTCATAACATGTTCCTGGTTCATGCTCCCCTCTAATAACATTAATCGGCGCTACCTGCTTAACTGGCATACGACAATTCCTTGCAAAGTGACTCGGTTTCTGACAATTGAAGCACACTCGACAAGGTCCACCCTCGGGAAGATGAGTCCAACACTTAGCACATTTTGGATGAGAGCTAGCATACCCATTCCTATGAGGAGTTGCTGCCATAAATCCCTTGCTCACTTTCACCCTCTTATTATTATTTCCCCAACCTCCTTGCTTGCTTGTCTCTTCCACTCCTTTTCTTTTCTCATTACCCTTCGTTAATGTACCACAACTGACTGCCTCATTAGTAAGTATCTCAGCTCTAAGAATTGCACTCTGGATTGTGGTTGGTTGGGTCGCTCGGAGCATTCCCCGAATCTCAGGAGCTAAACCAGCTATGTACCTCTTGATGCGTAATGACTCAGGAGTAACTAGATGCGGAGCCAACTTGGCCAATTCATAAAACCGATCTGTATAGCCGGCATGATTAGCTCCCACCATCTTATGATTCTAAAACTCAATTTCCAACTTCTCTATTTCATTGCTAGGACAAAACTCTTCTACAAGCAACGCCTTAAAATCAGTCCATGACATACCTATTGCAGCTTTGTGACCTCTTGCTTGAACTTGGGTGTTCCACTAAGTCAAAGCCTTGTTCATAAATGAGCTAGCAACATACTTTACCTTTTGATTCTCAGAACACCCACTATTGTCAATTACATTCTCCATCTTCTTGATCTATCGGGTAAGTGCTATCACACCTCCCTTTCCATCATACTCTTTAGGATTGCATGCCATGAACCCTTTATAGGAACATCCATTATTTCCACCATTCCTACAATTTCCACCATTAGCATTGTTCACATTGTTAGTTACTTGGGTGACGATCTGAGTAAGGATGTTTTTCAATTATTGCGCGATGATAGCAGCAATGTCGGGGTTCTCCTCGTTGCTAGGACCGCTTCGATGAGATGGAGCCATTTCTATATAAGATAAATTTTATATATATTGATATAATAAGGATTTCCAATCCTATGATCATATCATACTCTACCATAACCATATACATACAAGTATAACCAACATACAACGTATCAACATTAATCCATGTAATCATACTTGCAAGTCCACTTGTGTTATGGCGCATGCATAATTATGTTGACCACCATAATTATAGATGCCCCCTTTCACAAGTGTACTCCCTCCTATGACGACACTTCTTAAGGTTAACACACCACATAACACATAAATCTAATCATTCAACTCATCACATGCGAAAATAATCCAACAAATAATTAAGTCTTAATATTAAAATACTTGAAAATCCAAAAGTTAAAAATAACATTCCTAACCATAGCTCCAACCATAGAAAAAAACTAAATTTCACAAAACATAGAACAAGGTTGATAGTCGAGTAACATATGGGTAGAAACAGCTTTAGGTGAAATTGGATTTGGGTCAAACGTCACTCTCACAAGTATCTTCCCTCTCCTTACACTTGGGTTCACTCCTTGCTGTGGACTCTAAATCTGACTCTACTTCATCGTCAATTGTTGTATAACCTGGAGACTCAGAGTTTGACCCTGTTTCTGACGCCTCCTTCGATCTCTTCTTTTCTGAATCTTCCTTTACTTCTTCTTCTTCTTCTTCCATTGGTTCCTCTTCTTCTTCTTCATCATCAGCATCTGCCTTATTCCTTTCTAACTCTTCATCATCCTCAATCAACCAACCATTCATATTACTCTCTTGTTAAGGCAGTAGATGCGGTGCAAATCCATCTGTTTGGTTTCCTATTTGGAGTTATAGATGTTCCACAAATCCGTACGTATTTAAGGATCTAGGTTGTTCAGTTGGTTCTTCTTCTTCTTCTTCAGATGAGTGGTACTCTAGGAATTTAGAGATTGTACCATCCTTTGAAATCATCTTCATCTCCCTCTCTATGATCCATTCTCCTCCTACATTTCTCTTAATCAATTTCTCTTCAATTCGGTGCGGATGCAGACCTCGGGGTATTCGGTACTTGCAATTTGTATGCTTCATCCTAAGCTTGGCACTGGATCCATAAAACACTTAAGTCCAGTTGCGAAGGAGATTAACCAACGAAACTTAGCACGAGAAGTACGGGAAAGGGGAGACATGACTTAAAATAATAGTATATATTTAGATAATAGTAGACAAAATAAAAACTTTCGAATTAGCGAGAAATTATAGTAGATACATAAATAAACACTTAAGCCCTATAATGCAACTATATGGAGGACTCCTAGGTTATAATCTAGGCCAAACCACCTACTTCTCTATAACTAAAGGCTCTGATACCAATCTGTCACACCCCGCCAAGGCAGAAACACGAGGCGTAACTTCATGGGTATCATCACAACACAACGGTGTCAACAATAAAGAAAACTACATGCACAAAACAAAACATAAATGGACACAAAGTGTCATGACAATACCTTAACACAAAAGAGTCTTGCATTAATGAAAAAGGGTCTCATTAATACAAAGACATAACATGTCTCTCAAACCTAAAAAATCAAACAGCATTCAAGAAAAATCTATAAAACAAGTACGAAAAGAAAATCAGTAGATAAACTCCATATGCAATCCTAAGGTCTCTCTTGCCACTTTTAGCTTCAAAACCCTCAACATGCTCACCTGAAAATGATGCTTAAAAATGTCAACACAACGGTTGGTGAGAGTCATAGGTTTACGACACACAATTCAAGCTTTAAATCAATTACTATGACTAATAAAAACAGAACATAGCAGGACAGTTAAACTAGCTATTATACAGGCTAACATGCATACGTACAAAACAACCATAACTAGGACGGAACGTGCCCCCGATCCAAGCCACAAAGCATATCTCACAGTAATGGGTAGGAATGTTACCCCCGATCCAAATCATAAAACACTGGGTAGGAACGTTACCCCCACTCCAACAACGCATAACATTTAGCACATAACATATAATAGCTACATAAAAGTCCATGCGTAAATTAAACCACATAATCGTAGCAATTAAAACATTTAAAAAACCTTTGCATCATTTTCATCTCAAGAAAACATAGTAAAAATGGGACTATGAAACTCACCTGATGCTTAGCTACTTGACATAATCTTGCAAACAATCTAAACACAACAAAAACACAAGTTACACTCGGTTAGGCTAAATGCCTAGACCAATGTAACAATCATATGATGGACTTCTAAACCTTACACTAAGTTTATAATCCTTTAAATACATCTCCCATATCAATTTCATTCCCTATATAACCTTAACCATTAACTTCCAATTTCACAATTTCTGATAGAATTTTATAGTCACTTTATAACCACAAATAAAATACTAAAACACCTAATTGATGGTTCTCCTTACATCCCCTAGCTTCCCAATGAGTTGTGAGCTACTGTAAGTTTTTAGAAAAAATAATATTAAGTGGAACTATTTTATAAAAATTCATCATTACAAAGTACTCAGATTCGGATCTGAACGCACACCAAGAAGTTTGACGTCCTTAAAAATACTTAGAAAATGTTTTAGAGCTAGCCCTTCGAACTGGAGTTAATAGACACCTAAAATATGACCTTT
Organism: Tanacetum coccineum; assembly: GCA_026074375.1. Taxonomy (NCBI): domain Eukaryota; kingdom Viridiplantae; phylum Streptophyta; class Magnoliopsida; order Asterales; family Asteraceae; genus Tanacetum; species Tanacetum coccineum. The sequence goes on from BQNB010048095.1 coordinate 3,836, forward strand.
GATTTTTGGCTAAACCTAATTCGAATTTTAAGTAGGGGTTTTACTCCCCGAAATCAGACCCGAATTTACTGTTTTGACAACTTTTCTTGCGAAAATCATTAGAACCACTTCCCACATCGATATTGGTCGCGGTCAGACTTTATGAAAACTAGACTCTCTAAACTTATCAATGAATATAAGTCTCATCAAAAATCACGTTACCATCATTGAGATATCACTCGAACAACATGACCTAAAATTCTGTTCAAACCTAATTCCTATTCTAACGCGTTCTAGACGTAACCGATTACACCAAAACGCTTATAATTCATCCCTAATCACTTCTAATTAGTCTAACATCATTAATTTATAGAGAATATGAAAACCCTAATTCCATCAATTTATTGTTACATTAATTTAAAAAAAAAGATTAATTGAAAAGAGTTTAAGAACTTACCTAAAAACCTTGATTTGATTACACAAATCACCAACTGTGATAAAAAAAATATTTTTTTTCTCTGCTTGAGTTCGACCGGCCAAAACACAAAAAAAGGAAGAAGGGTTTTATATTTATAGTGTTTACAAAAAGGTTTGGGTAATTACCTAAATAGAATCCTACTTAGACTAAAATTGGGGTTCCTTTCCCCCTTTTTCTCCTTATAATTGATCGGCCAAACACATACATATATTTTTTTAATTTTTTTAATTATTATTATTCACATAATTACCCTCTAATTTTGTTATTTTTATAACAACTTTATACATTTAAAACTAGTTTTAAATGACTATAAAATAAATTCATTTCATATTTTATTTTTCTAACTTAATAATACTAAAATCTAACTAACTAAATTAGTAGACCTAAATCTTACTCCTACAAATCATTAATACTTAAATACGTACATACATAATACTTACACAAAATAATACATACGTACATAAAATTATACTATCATTTTCATTGCCATTAAAATGTGAACAAAATGAAATACACATAACAACCATAAATTCAATCACAATGAGACGATCGCGCTCCATGGATTGATAACCAAATTCATATAAGATCACATAAACACATAATTATTATAGCACATAATGATATTTAAGTCAATAGTAACGGTTTGACCAACCTACTCAAGACATGTCACATCTACCCAGGGACATTCTACTAGTTAGTGTAGAAGTTCATAGGTATGATATAAAAAAAGGTGTAAAAGTGAGAATAAGTGAAAAGTGCCGACTGAGATGGAGCTAGTACTGGAACAAACCCAACAAGGTACTAGTCATGAAGTCTCGGTAAGCACTGAAGGGGTTGAAGAATTAAAAAGAAAGGGTGTAAAGAAAGAAGCCCTCCTTACACTTAGGCAGAAACCGAGTCAATACATAAACTGTTAGAAACACTAAGCTGTTGTCTAGTATTGAAGACAGCCGTCATGGACCCAGTGACGCAATGCACAACCCTCCCCAGCCACTCAAGGTCTCTTAAAAGACTCTTGTTTCATTTCTCACAGAGATTATACTCATTTCTATCGACTTTCTTACTCGGAGTTAGTTGGTATTGAAAAGGTGGCAGTCTGCTTCAGCCTCTGATTACTAAAACCAAATGTGCACTATTGAGTCTAGAGCCAAAAGAGGTCATCCATAAATCTCATTAGGACACTTATCCAAAATATACTTGCTAATTCACACAATGTGAATACAAGAAATATATCAAGAGTCCTACGCATTATGCTTGTGATTTTACCAGAACATTAGAGTGATACTTATGTAATCACAATGAAGATGAAAATCCTTCCAGTGTCAACATCAAACAACACTGTAGTAGGTGACTTGTGCGATTCTATATGAATCAAACTTGTGACATCTGGAAATCAATGATGGTGCGATTCTATATGAATCAAACTTGTTCCAGGTTATGAATTAATGGTTGATAAAATTTTGAAATGTTTAAAACTTTTGATGTGTCACAAAACCACTTTAGCAAGTGACACATCGATTGATTTTCAAATTAATTTTTATTCAATCAGTAAGACTTTGTCCCTCCGGTTCACTTTTATCGTGATGTCTGCTTTGAGACGTTCCAGTAATGAGAACCAACTGAGTACGATGAATCTAATACTTATGTATTAGAAAGATTCAATACTGCAAGCTGGAAATCCTGTCAAGGAGATTCTTCTTAATTTGAATCTACCTGATCACAGGTCGATCCTCATGGATTCGAAGGTTAAATCCAACCACATGGGCGAATGACAAAGCCATATTCGTCCCCTAACTTTATTGCTAACTGTATTATTACAGATTCATATAGAGATGGAGTAGAGGTACCTGGTTCCAGCTGCTGCTCAAGACAAGTCAAGATTCATAGCCACATGCTCATAATCGACAGATATATGTAAAGACATCATGAAAGCTCAGTAGATGTTTCAAGACTTCTGCTACTCTGATACCGTATGTCTTTCTTGAAGTGACGAAGTATTAAAGTCAAAGAATTTCAAAGAAGTTTCCGTCACTCTGATACCGACTCAAAACCCTATTGTACTACCTTGAATCCATGTTTTAATCAAGTAAGGTTATTTATCATTAATCATTCAATATGTCTATGTGTTGTTTGATTGATTTATCTTCTTGCTTTCTTTATAACATGCGAGGCTAAACCCTCCTTTGTATTTATCTATGATTGCATGAAACTTAGGTTGTAGATCCTTTTGATGTTGCTTCTTGTTGATGAATGTGCGCGTTAGGCTTTAGAAAATCAGCTTTTGTCTGTATCGCTGTTGATATGTCTAGGGAAACGCAAGAAGTGTAGAAAGGATACCATCGGTAACAGTCTTCATACTACCTTACCCCTAATATGGTTGATCCCTCTGAAGTTCTTTCACATGCATTTAATTTACTCTTAGGGGCCTTGTAATAGTCTTCATACTACCTTACTTATGCGTTGCCTTAACGGAATATTAAATAGACGGCGGGTTCGTGTAATCCGTTCATGACCTAGGAAATACTTACACAAATCATCACAAGTGTGACAAAGCAACAGATCTAGGAGAAGCAATATAAGGAGTAGTGCATGATTAGGTAAATACATTTGTTTATTATAAAGTTATCACCAGTAGATTAGATTATAATTTGTTTAGTTAATTAGTTAAACAAACCAACATCTCAAACCATAGATTTACTTGCTTTCTTATAAATATAAAAAACACAAAAAGAATATTCTATCAACCCCTAGAATTCTGTTAGACCGTGATCAAGTCTTCCCAACCTATTCCCCTAGAGAACGATAACAACCCTCGAGTCTTGCCTATACTACACTGCAACGATTAGGTACACTGCCTAGGGAGTTGTAAAACTTCGTGATGAAGTCCTTACGACTACCGCATCAAGTTTTTGGCGTCGCTGCCTGGGGATTAGTTAGGTTTCGATCATAGTTTAACTTAATTCTACTCACTTGAATCCTTTCAAGTGAGAATTTAATTTCCGTACATTAGCTTTCTCATAGTCTATCTTTTCTTTATGTTAATTATTTCGTAACCCATTCTCTTCAACCACCATGGGAGACGCGAATCCTATCCGTACTCTTGGAGATTACTCCAAACCTAGCCACGAGGGCTACAGGAATACCATCTAGCTCCCCGTAGGGAACAACGTGGTACCTCTTCGACCCGACACCATTCGGTTGGTGCAAAACGGATGCTCATTCCACGGACTTTGGGCCGAGGATCCAAACCAACACCTCAAGGATTTCTTAAAACTTGTGGACTCACTTGACCTTGACGGTGAAAACAAAGAAAGAACACGCATGCGTTTATTACAATGTTCCCTTCGCGATCAAGCTAGCAATTGGCTTGAACGTCTTCCAGCACGATCCATCACCACATGGGAGGATCTTACTACTCGTTTTCTTGCTCAATTCTTTCTACCATGAAGGACTGCAAAACTCTGCAATGATATCATGATGTTCCAACAACATCATGGAGAATCTTTGATGCGTTCTAAAACACACATCATTTATAACTTGAAAAACACTATTAATTGGACTAAAAACATAAAATTTGCTTGATATTATTACAAATATGTTTGTTTTGTGTTTTATGTCTTGCAGGTACTAGGATTGAAAACGAAGTAAAAACAGAGACTTTCAGTTAAGATTTGTAGACGTTTACGCGTTTTTCGAGATCAAGACGAAGTCGTTAATATTTTTTGAGCATTCCATTAAAAAGAGCACGAGATTTCGAGTCAGACGGTGTCTTCATCTCTTATTAGGCCGACCCGACACAATTTATATGGGTCGGACCGACCCATACCTATTATATGCCTAAATTTACAACACTTAAAAATGAATCGCTACTAGTCTGCTACCATTTGGCGCTGCAAGTAAATAAGCCCAACCCATGTCTCATGATGTGCTAATCCTGGCCTAATGTTAGATTCGGCCCATATTAAGAAAGGAGGAAGCCCAAGTTTCTCTAGTTCCTGCTTGATATCTATGCAAGTGGAAAAGGATAAAAGGAGGTAGCCGACGCAGAGATATACATCTTTTATATATCTTGTCTTTACTTTTGTTTTTTTGTTTTTTTATCATTCGTAGGTAGCTTTCTTTCATAGTTTTAGATTTAGTGTATGTAGCTTTATTTTTCATAGATATAGCTTATTTGGTGTAGGTAATTTTTGTAAAAGCTTTTTATTAGCTTATTTTATTTGGATCTTTTGGCTTATTAATACAAGTTGGTGTAGGGTATGTTTATTTTCATTTAAGCTTATTTGCACTCTTTTCTTTTCTTATTTCTTTTAGCTTATTTATTAAGCATAAAAATCATGGCTTATTCAATAAGCTAAAATAGCTTAGCTTATTTTTATGATTTTATTAAGCAATACGATTTAGCTTATTTTTCTTATTCTTCTCTTAAACCCTCTAGCTCGATTCGGATATAAAAGTACATTGAGCTTATATGCTCGGCTTATTTATAAGCCTAGTTACTTTTTAAAGCCGAGAGCTTTTTTCTTTTTCTTTTTGCTTAATATTATAGATCTAGCTTATTTAATATTTGTTTTGCAATTTAAATCTCATGTCTTTTATTTTTAAATAAGTTAGATTTGGATAAGCTTTTCTATAGCTTATTTGATTAAAAAATAGCTTATTATATTTTATTGTTTAATCTTTACTTGTTTTATGTTGTTTGATCTATTCTATACTGAGGCGAGGACTTAAGGGTCTTTTAAGCTTATTTCTTAATTAAAGATTTAAGCTTTTTAAGTATTTATCTAGCTAATTAGTGAATAAAGTTCATACATTTACTAGCTAATTCATTATTTAGATATTAATTAAGTTTTAAGCTTTAATTTCTAAATAAGTTTATTAGATCGGGTGGTTTTATATCCGATTCGGTTCATCATTCGGTTATATCCTCTTTCTCTTTTCAATTTTAGTAGTTTAGATTAAATTAGCTTAAAATGATTATGTTTGCTTATTTGTTGATTAATATGCTTAGTGAGTAGATTTTTATATATACTTGTTAAGTGTTAAATTGTTTAATAAATTAAGTGTGATTAATAAAAAAGGGAAAATATTGATTAGTGATTTTTAGATTACTTAGATTATTGTTTTGGTTATTCGAGCGGGTAAAAGCCGTAAGAATAATTAGGCATTAATTTAGTAATCGATATCTTAATGAAAGGTGTTTTCAATATAGGCCAACGTTGTGAGAAGATAATTTGTTAAAAAGATATTGATTCATCAATAAGGACTTAATTGTATATTTAATTCACACTTAAGGATCTAATCAATTCACTTAGCAAGCATATCTTTTATATATAAATTTCTTTGCTTATTTGCTTGCTTTATGTTATCTAGTTTTATATAGTTTTATTATTATAAATTTAGTTTTAAAAACCAAAATAAAAAACAATTCGCATTCAAGCATCAAACGAAATATTTTCGTGGATTTCAAATTCATCTCTCGTTGGGACACGACATCCGGGGGTTAAACAATTACTTTTCCAAAAGTAATTTTTATCCGACATGATTACTTATATATATATATATATATATATATATATATATATATATATATATATATATATATATATATATATAATAAAAATAAAAATAAAATATATATATATATATTACTCGACTAGTCTTTCGGGAAGAATCAGTAAATGGCGCCGTTGCGGGGAGGATTGTACGATTTTTACGTTGTGTTTCAAGTTAGTGCCTTGAAGATCCTTTCTCGAAAGTTTATTTTCGTATCTAAAAAAATATAAAAACCAAATTTTTTTTATAGTTTATATTTATATATTATATTAAAAATATCAAAAAAAAATTTGTATTTTATATTTATATATTATATTAAAAAACAAAAATATTCTTCTTTTAATATTTTTATAAAAATAAAAAAAAATTAAAAATATTCTTCTTTATCCTCTTATTTTATTTAATTCTTATATTTTTTATCCTCTTATCCGTTTAATTCTTCGACATGTCTTCGTATAATCATTTTGGTTGCTCGTGGTGTGGAGGTCCGTTTAATGGTGGAAACTGTCCTGGCTGTAGCAGTGTAGGATCCGAAAATGAGTTTGTCTATGACCCAAATCCTTATTCTTATAATGAAACACCTAACTTCTTCAACCAACCTCCACAACACCAATACGAGACATACTCGTGTGAGTTTTGTGGAGGCAACCCTCACCCGGGCTTTGATTGTCAAACAGGGAACACACCCGTCTATGATCAGGGTCCTTGTTACAATCAAGATTTTAGTTTTGACCAACCTCCATATTATTCTCCGAGTCAGCTACAACAGTTCGACTGTTGTGAGATCTGTGGAGGTCCGCAATATAGTTTTGATTGTCAAACTAGGAACCCGCTTGTCTATGAGCCTAATCCTTATAACAATTATGACTTTCCTTATTTTGACCAACCTTCACAGTTTACACCCCCTCAGCCACTCCCCCTAAGCTAGTTAAATCGAAGAGAACTGATTACACAAATGATCGAATTCAATAAAAGTCAAGAACAATTCAACTTTAATTTTTAAAATGAAATGAACCGTCTTCAGGAGATGCTAAGACTTAGAAATTTAAATCAAGATCCTTTCGTTTACTTATATGATCTTAAGGGGAGTGACGAGGGAGATAATAAGATCAATTCACTCACTAAGGAACCTTCCGACACCCTTTTAATGGGGGATGAGGTTATTAGCACTATTCCTGAAAGGGAAAATGACGAATTCATAAAGTCTAGTATTGATGATCTTGTCCCAATCCCAAGGGAGTCGGATGTGACTTCAGTTTGTGAAGATTTAGAGTGTGATATGTCTGTTAATACACCTTTTCCCACCACTGATGTTAGGGAAGAAAATTTTGATATCAATTCGCCTCTAGGAGAATATGTAGTCTACTTCTTGATGGAGAACATAAATGTAGCTGGCTTGCCTAGGCATTTGGTTAAGTATCTTTTTAATCATTTAATCAAAAATCCAAGTTTAAGAAAAGGAATGTCTGATGAGCCTTTAGGTGATGATTTAAAACCTAGATCTTATGATGTGACTTTCTCAAACCCTCTCTTTGACTTTAATGATGATTTTACCTTATGTAATGATAATCCGCTTTTTGATGAGGAGTTTGAGGACATTAGTAGTCTAGACCCCCTGAGTTGACTCCAATTATTGTTGAGTCCACTTTGCTAGTCACACTACCCTTACCGTGTACTGATGTTTTAGGAGATGCTATTATAGATATCGACTTACTTTTAGGAGAGCATTTAGTCATCCTCTCAACGGGGGATAGGGAAATTGACTTCAATCCTAGTAGGGACATAGAAGAACTAGAATGTTTACTAGCCGATAACCCTGTCCCAGTCCCCAGAGTGTTTGATGAACCTTTAGGTAATTCTGATTCGATGTCTAGATCATTTGAGACTAGTGAGCTTTTTGAGGAGCTCATTGCTGAGTTTGGCCTAGACGATTCAATTCCTACTGAAATTGATGATAGGTGTCACGACTCAGAGGGTGACATTCTTTATTTTGAACAATTGCTTAATGAAGATACATCTTTCGATGTATCTCTAGCATTGTTACCTACAAATTCCTCCTCAATAGATCTACCACTTCCCGATCCTAAGCAGATTTACTTAAGGGAGGTGGAAAGATTTGATTCATTCTTCTCCCTGACACAGTCGGTTGGGAAGACGAGGGTGATTGAGACCCCTTATTTTAGTTCTTATCATATTCCATCACCCCTTCCTACTGCATACTCACCTACAAAGGTGATGTATTGCTATTACCATCCTCGCCTCACATCGGGTGATGGATTTAACCGTGGACCTAAAATGAAATAACACTAGAGTCAAGCTAGAGACTCGAACAAAAACAAGCGCTTCGTGGGTGGCAACTCATGCTTATCCTAGTAGTAGTAATAATATTATATTAGCTTAGATGTAGTAATGAATAAGTGTGGGGGTGTGCTTCTATCCTTGTTGTGTTTTGTAGTTTTGCTGTTTTGCTTGCAGGATTCCCTAAGATCGTGAAGATCCGTGCTTGTTTTCAATCCACTAATCACTCGATCTCTGATCATCTTCATGTTTATATCTAGAGAATTTTTCAATCCTGGTCATGTATATATATTGTTTCCCCTTTCATACTTGGAATTACTAGCATTTTCCTTTTCCGTCCTTAAGTGTGGGGGTGGCACCTATAACACCCCTAAAAATGTGTCGCAACCGAAATATGTTCGGGAGTGTTACTTCATAATACAACAACACAAGATACAAGAGAACGACCTCTAAATGTGTTGTTTGAAAAGTAATCTCGTTGATTTTCTTGAAATTGATATAACATTTTTCCCATAATTGCATCACAATGAAAAGCTTGAAAACAATACAATGAGATTTGATCTTTTGTATGTAAGTAGAAATCCATGAATAAAATCTTGTCAATTTAGACTCCAATGCACATCAAGTAAGCCAAGCATCTAATTCACCTGAGAAAAACATGCTTAAAAGTGTCAATATAAAGTTGGTGAGTTCATAGATTTTTGTAAATGTAAATGTTGAAATCAAAAGATTTATAAAGTATGTATGACCATTTCAATCTTTATAATAGTCGCAAAAATGTAAGTGTAAATGTAGCACTGAAAGAGTATATTGTCTAATGCTTCACCACAGTATAATGAAAAGTGTTTAGTAACCAGTAATGTTTAACAAAGTAGTGTGGACCACAAGATTTCCAAAATGTATGTGACAACTATAACAGATACAATATCACATAAAATGTATCTACTGTTGCGCTAAACTCATGACACCAAAGCTAATTTGTGTAGCATATAATATGCCAATTGTATTCTGCCCTACCGGTGTCTGACCAAGACACCCAATGAGATTTGACATGATATATATCCGTTTATCGGGAGCCCCATGGGTAGTGAGCGCTACTCACCCGGATAGGGATAACTAGTCTCAATATATCTATTTATAACATTCATGCTTACTTAACCAGTACAGTCGGTCAAGCAATTAACGATTCATGATAGTTCGGGCAAGAGAGTGGTCTAATCGATACTTAGGCAACCCGTAAACAGGAGATGATAATGATAACACTTGTGTCCAATGAAGAAATAACCATTGTATTCATAAACAGCTTTAAAAACTTAAATCCATAAGTAGAAAGAGTGTGATATCAATCAAGTAACCGAGTTTGTAAATGAGTATAAGTATGAGTATGTAAACAAGTATGTAAACAAGTATGTAATGAGCATGTATTCTCCCCCGAGATTTGTAAAGCAATGTAAAACAAGTAAAAGAGGGGCTATAAACTCACCTCGATGATGAAGAACGATTGGCAGAAGTGCACATATTAAGCACAACACAAACGGAAACCGGAACGGCTCGACCAAGAAGTTGCGGTTTATCTTAACGGTTATGACCCACTAGCCTAGGGTAATGTATTTGGGTTTTCCGATGGATAGTCACATCAACGCGACACGTTGATAAAAGATTTAGATTTTTAAGTTGTAATAGTTTGGTGGTTGGTTAAATAAAATAAATCGAAAGTAAAAGCAAGGTATGTAATATATCCCGGATATATTACATATGGAATATGAATGAGTATATAATTCGTATGGTGAATTATATAACAAAGACAAACAATTAAATAAGTGGCCGAGGTATATAATACTTAATACTATTATATATGAAACGTGACAAAAAATAATTGAAACAAAACAATTCGACACATTTCGGAAATCACCACTTAATTAAACAAAAAGTTTGTGCATAAAAGTAAACGATATTTTAAAGTTACGAGTTAAGTAAACGATGTTTCTAAAGTTTTTACAAAACTATGTCTTTATTTTCTAGTCGGGAATTTATAAAATAATATTTTATAAATTAGTATTTCGTTTCCTCGACGGGTTATAACCAAAATAATTATCTCATTTGTAAAAGTATAATTCTTATTCGTTGTCGAGTTATTGTATAATTATAAATAAAATAATCCTAAGACTATAACTTAATCCTTTTTATCGGTTTTCAAAGATAATAGAAGTTGTAGCGAAAAATACTAAGTATCATAATTTATAGAAATTTCGGCATGACCTATTCATTTATACAACATTTCCCATATTTATAAAATCTAATGTTTTCTACTTTCCAAACAACCAGTGTTGCAAAATATCCACGTTTCAATTTATATCTAACTAGACAAATTATTTACTAAAGATAAGCAAAAACCAAACACAACCTATGTGTTGTAAAACGCAGAACCAAACGCCCTTTGTGGGCTGTTATCCACGTAACCAAATGCCCCCATTAGGTTATAAACTGCCAAACCAAACGCCCCTTTTTGGCAGATTTAACCCAAATCCAAACGCACCTTAAAATTTATAAAACACCAAAAATGAAAATAATATATAACACTTTTATATAACCAATTTAAACCACCATTATATTCTATTTCAATATTTACTAAAACTTGAATATGATTAATAGCCGATTTATACAAATCCAACATGAACACCTAAATGCGCCCGCACTCTAAACCCGGACCCAAACACCCCGCCGGCTGTTAAAACAGAAAACCAAATACACCCTAATTGTTGGGAAAACCAACGCACCTTATGCTGGTGAAAATCAAATGCACCCCTTTGGTGTACCCAGATCCAAACGTACCCCTTGGTGCTAATATAAAACCAAACGGACCCTTTTTGGTCGTGACTACAACCCAACGCACCCTTGTAGGTCATGGTGTTAGCAGCAGCGTGGTAGAGGTGGCGGTTGACGATGATGGCGTGGAGATGATGATGTGGTGTGCGGTAGGTGGTGATGACGATGATGATGGCATCGTTTAGAGATGGTGGTGACGTGGTGACGTGGAGTGGCAGACGAGGGTGGTGGCGGCTAGGGGTGATGATGGCGTGGTGTCGTGGTGGTGATGATGGAGATGGTGTTGCATGTTGGCGTGGTGGTTCTTGGTGGTGATGATGTTGTAGCCACGGTGGAGGAGAGTGGCATGGAGTGGTGGCTGGTGTTGGGGTGAACGTAGCGGTGGTGATGCGATGATTAAAGGTGGTGTGCACCGGCTGTGGCAGCCGAAAGTCTCGCCAGAGATGGGAGACGGCGGCCGGAAAACTTGGCCGGAAAAAGGGGAGGCGCCGGAAACTTATGGAGAGAGGAGTGTGTGTTTAGGGTTAGTATCAATAATGAGAAAACCCTAATTCCTTTCTATTGATGCATGAAAGTTTAAAATAATAGTGACAAGTGTAGGATAGTTTAGGGTTGGTTTTATAAATATTTCCCCAAGGGACTGAAGTTGTAATTTTTGGGAAATTTTTGTATAATATTGGTTCGGGTCTCGTTTAGGCTAGTTAATGATTTATTCAAAACACGAAACTTGCGCCATTGCGTTCCAAATGATTTTTCCATAAAATATGGGTATTTACATGACTAGTTTTCATAAACGTTTTATAAAATTTATTTAAAATGTTTGTTATTTATTTGGTAGTCATTGGGTGTCTAGGGTAAGCTTAATTCGTAAAAATACAACTTTTACTCGAACATTTGCGTTTTTAACAAACGTTTCTGAATAATATGATAAATAATTTGTTAAATAATTTTATTTAATAAAAAGTGATAATTAAATATAATTTAATTATTTTTATGTCGGTACGCGTTGTTCTCGTTTCTAAAATTTTGCGAGGGTATTTCGGTCATTTTCTGCTTGTTTTGGGTCTCGGGCAAAACTAAAAAGTTGTCCGGAATACCGTTTTACATCAAATTACTTTAAAGTCCGAGTAGTGAAAACGGGATTTAGCGGGTCGTTTTTGATAAGTCAACTTAGGAATAACATATATCTTCTCGTTTTCAAGTCAAATAAGTTAAAAATAAATTTGCACATGAGAGATGTGTAAAAATAAATATGATTTATTATTTAAATATGTTCTGAAAAATTACCGCTTACGCGGTAATCGTTTTTATGTGACCATAAAAGGAAAAAAAGTCAAAAAGTCAAGTCGGACGCGAAAAGTCAAAGGGTAAAATGGTCATTTAAAATTCCAAAAATTGCTGGTTGTTACAGTACCTACCCCTTAAAGGAATCTCGTCCCGGGATTCGATTCTTGTTAACCTACTGTGTGACCAAGAAAAGATTTCAGATTTAATAACCAGTTTTAAACATAGTGTTGCTAACTTTAGTCAGCAAAATTAGATGTTTCGACACTTCTCAATATACTAAAAATTTTAGCTAGGTTTGACCATGATATTTAATCCATCAAAATAGGTATCTCAAAAAAATTTCATTACAGGTCTTATGACTGATATACACGCGTTATAAGGAAAGTCTCTTAATAGTGAAAGCGTCGAAGGGAAAAGTGTAGCCGCGTGAGTATGTCTGTATAAAGTTTCAAATGTTTAAGGGCAGAGTCTAGTTTCTGATATCTGTAATGTTCGAGGATTAATAATGGACGCGACTAATGGATGTAAGCATTCAACTTACTTGCAGTACTAGGATATATCATGACTTAAATTGGTGTACTATTGGTCTGAAATGAATAAATCCACCGAATACTATACCGATAGAGGGTTAGCTTATTTAAAGGGGGGGGGTTCATTACCTAATAACCCTAATACTTTTCTTTATATATTCAAAAGTTATAAAAGAAAGTGACAAGTGTTATATAGTTTAAAGGTAAAAGTTGTAATTATTCTCACATGGACTTAAAGTGTAATTTTTGCAAACTAATGGTTCGGGAGGCTAGATAACGGATGATTTAAAATACGAAACTTGCGCCATTGCGTTACAAATAATTTTTCCCACGAAAATGAGTATTCACTTGAATATTATTTCATAATGTTTTTTAAAACTCAATTAAATGTTTTGTGATTTATTGTGTATCATCGGGTAAGTTTAGTCCGTTAAATGAAATCTATAACTTGAATATTATGCGTTTAAATTAACGCTTTTGAATAATGTGTTAAACAAAATTTATAATATTTTTATTAATAAAAAAGTGATAATTAAATATAATATAATTATTTTTATGTTGGTAGCGTTGTGCTCGTTTTTTTAATTTTGCTAGAGGGTATTTCAGTCAGTTTTTGCTTGTTTTTGGGTCCTCGGCAACCAAAACGAAAAAAAGATGTTTTGGAATTGTCGTTTTATATCAAATTGTTTAGAGTCCATGTCTGAAAACAGTGATTTAGTCGGGTGTTTTTTGATAAATTCAACTTAGGAATAACAATATCTTCTCGTTTTCAAGTCAATAAGTTAAATAAATTTTGCCAGTGTGAGATAATGTATAATAATAATGATTTATTATTTAAATTTGTTCTGAAAATTACCGGTTTACGCGGTGGGGTATCGTTTTTATGTGACAATAAAAGTTCAAAAGTCAAAAAGTCAAGTCGGACCCGAAAAGTCAAAGGCTAAAATTGTCATTTAAAATTCTGAAAATTTTCGGTTGTTGCAGTACCTACCCTTAAAGGAATCCATCCGGGATTCGATTCTTGTTAACCTACTGTGTGACCAAGAAAATATTTAAGATTTAATAACCAGTTTTGAACATGGCGTTGATAACCTTAGTCAGCAAAATTAGATGTTTCGACACTTCTTAATATACCAAAAATTTGGCTAGGTTTGCTGACCTGGAGTATTTAATCACATCAAAATAGGTATCTCAACAAAATTTCATTTACAAGGTCTATGACTGATATAATGCGTTATAACGAGGTCTTTAATAGTGAAAACATCAAGAAGAAGGTGTAGTCGCGTGAGTATGTCTGTATAAAGTTTTAACTGTTTACGGGCAGTGTCTAGTTTCTGCTATCTGTAATGTTTGATGATTTACATCAAACAAGGCTTATGGATGTAAATGGATGTAAGTATTCAACTTACTTGGCAGTACTAGGATGTATCGCGACCTAAGCCTTCGTACAAGTGGTCCGAAATGAATAGTTCGACTAGATGTTTTGTGGATAGGTATTTAACTAGTTTAAGGGGGGTTGCGTTACCTATTGGATAAAGTTGTACAAGCTGGGACCGCTCCAGGTCCCAACAACAGCAACCATAACGACAATAACTATAACAAATGGTTATGGGGTACAGAGAGTGAGGACATTTCTAGAAACAATATCTCCAGAATAAAGTTCAAGAAATGGGAGGAGGAGCTTATGCGATAGACGGCGGAATATGGTACTCAGTTGTTAGTTCGAGGATGAATCAACTCCATTAGTTCAAGTGTGCACAAGTCGGTTAGCTCCACAAACAGTTCATGATAGTAAAGATTTGTAACTGCAAAAGTAATAACTTAAGAATGAGATAAGGTAGTTCCAAGTGAGGCCTTAAGATTCTGCTGAGTGGTAAGACATGATTGTGCTTCTAGATCTTTTTAACGGATTCCGGTGATTATCGGGTTCGAGTTCATACTCATGTCATATCGGATACCATTAAGCCCCTAATTTATAATTCATTATTTGCATAAAGAAGCGTCCCAATTTATGTAAATAATGAATTGATAAACTTATGGTTCGGTGATTTACAATTTATTAATTTAAATGAAGAGGCGTCCAAATCCTTTCAAATAAAGAGATTATAAATCATCCTACTTAATAATTTCTGATGTAATACGCGTACTCACACAACTTTTAAGGTGGTGGATAACATGACAATGCAGTTGTTCTAATGAGCATGGAACGAGTGTTTAAAACTCGTCTTCGGAGACGGAGAGTAAAACAATCAGGGGAAATTGACATAGTTTAAAATAGTTGATGACTATACGGTTATAGTAAATAAGATACAGGTCTTTATGAACGAGTTACCATAGCAATTATCGTATCAATCCTCCTATTACAAGTCCCGCCTATACAAGACTTGTAGTACTTAGATTCACACATAATTCCATGCAAACAAAACTGTGACGGGTTTCGTATAAAAAGATAATGTATAAGGTTATGAAAAAGTTTTAGAGGCTATTGTATAACTTACAATGCCTAAGGACGAAGTGAGACCATTGTGCAACTCATAATGTCTAAGGAGTAAAATGAGACCATTGTGCAACTTACAATGTCTAAAGAAATCTCCTAGTATTTATATAAATAACTCTTATAAAAATAAATGTACGATATACGCAAAGGGATGAAAGCATATATATTATATATATGTATGTCATGTAAGCACTTAATGTAACAAGTAATGTAATCAAGTAAGCAAATAGTGTGTATGCACTTTGAAAATGTTTTCGTGATGCAATGTTTGTGAAAACGGTTATAGTCTAGGGTAAAATATGCAACCTAGTTCTCTATAACCAGTGCTCTGATACCAATCTGTAACACCCCCAAAAATATGTCCAGAGGAAAGGGGTTATTTTTTTTCTTCATATACAACAACACAGATACAAAGAGACCACGAATCCTTAAATGTGTCGTTTGAAAAGTAATCTCGTTGATTTTCTTGAAATTGATATAACAATTTTCCCATAATTGCATCACAATGAAAAGCTTAAAAGCAATACAACGAGATCTTTTGTATGTAAGTAGAAATCTATGAATGAAATCTTGTCAATTTAGACTCCAATGCACATCAAGTAAGCCAAGCATCTAATTCACCTGAGAAAAACATGCTTAAAAGTGTCAACATAAAGTTGGCGAGTTCATAGATTTTTGTAAATGTAAATATTGAAATCAAAAGTTTTATAAAGTATGTATGACCATTTCAATATTTATAATAGTCGCAAAAATGTAAGTGTAAATGTAGCACCGAAGGAGTATATTGTCTACTGCTTCACCACAGTATAATGAAAAGTAGTAATCTGTAATATTCAACAAAGTAGTGTGGACCACAAGATTTCCAAAATGTATGTGACTACTATAACAGATACAATATCACATAAAATGTATCTACTGTTGCGCTAAGCTCATGACATCGAAACTAATTTATGTAGCATATAATATGCCAATTGTATTCTGCCCTATCGGTGTCTGACCAAGACACCCAATGAGATTTGACATGATATATATCCGTTTATCGGGAGCCCCGTAGGTAGTGAGCGCTACTCGCCCAGATAGGGATAATTAGTCATAATAGATCTATTTATAACATTCACGCTTGCTTAACCAGTACAGTCGGTCAAGCAATTGACGTTCATGATAGTTCAGGCAAGAGAGTGGTCTAATCGCTACTTAGGCAACACGTAAACAGGAGATGATAACCGAAAACACTTGTGTCCAATGAAGAAATAACCATTGTATTCAAAAACAGCTTTAAATACTTAAATCTATAAATAGAAAGAGTGTGATATCAATCAAGTAACCGAGTTTGTAAATGAGTATAAGTATGAGTATGTAAACATGTATGTAAACAAGTATGTAATGAGCATGTATTCTCTCCCGAGATTTGTAAAGCAATGTAAAACAAATAAAAGAGGGGCTATAAACTCACCTCGATGATGAAGAATGATTGGCAAAAGTGCACATATTAAGCACAACACAAACGGAAACCAGAACCGCTGGACCAAGAAGTTGCGGTTTATCTTAACGGTTATGACCCACTAGCCTAGGGTAATGTATTTGGGTTTTTCGATGGATAGTCACATCAACGCGACACGTTGATAAAAGATTTAGATTTTTAAGTTGTAATAGTTTGGTTGTTGGTTAAATAAAATAAATCGGAAGTAAAACCAAGGTATGTAATATATCCCAGATATATTACATATGGGATATCAATGAGTATCTAATTCGTATGATGAATTATATAACAAAGACAAACAATTAAATAAGTGGCCGAGGTATATAATACTTAATACTATTATATATGAAACCCCTGACAAAAAAAATAAAACTTGAAACAAAACATCTCGGACACATTCGAAAATCAACACGTAATTAAACAAAAAAGTTTGTGCATAAAAGTAAACGATTATTTTAAAGTTTAGAGTTAAGTAAAACGTTGTTTCTTTATGTTTTTATCAAAACTCCTATGTCTTTATTTTCTTGTCGGGATTTATAAATAATATTTTATAAAGTTGTATTTCGTTTCATTGACGGTTTATAACCAAAATAATTATCTAATTTGTAAAAGTATAATTCTTATTCGTTGTCGAGTTATTGTATAATTAAAAATAAAATAATCCTAAGACTATAACTTAATCCTTTTTATTGGTTTTCAAAGATAATAGAAGTTGTAGCGAAAAATACTAAGTATCGTAATTTATCGAAATTTCGGCATGACCTATTTATTTATACAACATTTCCTATATTTATAAAATCTAATGTTTTCTACTTTCCAAATAACCTGTGTTGCAAAATATTCACGTTTCAATTTATATCTAACTAGACAAATTATTTACTAAAGATAAGCAAAAACCAAACACAACCTATGTGTTGTAACACCCAAAACTAAACGCCCTTCGTGAGCTGTTATCCACGTAACCAAACGCCCCTATTAGGTTATAAACTGCCAAACCAAATGCCCTTTTTTGGCAGATTTAACCCAAATCCAAACGCACCCTAAAATTTATAAAACACCAAAAATAAAAATAATATATAACACTTTTATATAACCAATTTAAACCACCATTATATCCGATTTCAATATTTACTAAAACTTGAATATGATTAATAGCCGATTTATACAAATCCAAAACGAACACCTAAATGCGCCCGTATTTTAAACCCGGATCCAAACACCCCGCCGACTGTTAAAACAGAAAACCAAATGCACCCTAACTATTGGGAAAACCAATGCACCCTATGCTGGTGAAAATCAAACGCACCCCTTTAGTGTACCCATATCCAAACGCACCCTTTGGTGCTAATATAAAACCAAACGAACCCTTTTGGGTCGTGACTACAACCCAACGCTCCCTTGTGGGTTGTGGTGGTAGCAGCGGCATGGTGGAGGTGGCGGTTTGTTGGAATCACAAAAAGTGTCGGTCACTTCCAAGTTGTAATAGGTCTTAGCTCGTAGATTGTGTCATGTTATGTATAGAAGCTAATCCGGCCCAAGGCCCATGGGAAGCCCATCATAGCCCATGGGCCGGCCATCATGTAACTATATAAGCCCTCTTCTAGCCTTGGAGAGGGGTTGGTTGTTTCATTTTTCTATTTTTCCACATAGTAATAACACTTCATCCATTCCATATACTTTCTCTCACTAAACATCACAACCCACATCTCTCTCTCTTGTTCTTAGTACATCATTAGATTACTTGTATCCTTCAATTGGTATCAGAGCCATGGAGTGGTGTGTTTAGTTTTTGTGTTTGTCTTGTGATTTGTGTTCAAAGTCTTTATAAAGAACAAAACTTTTGATTCAAAATTTTTTGGCGTAAAAACCTTAAATTTTCATTTTTATTGTTCCTATAGGCTTAGTAACACTAGTTGTACAAGAATTTTTGCTAAAAACCATTCAAAAATGTGTTTTTTTGAGTTTTGAAAATTTGAGTTTCGTAGTAGTTGGAAACCGACGAGTACAACGAACAAGATTTGTTCGATCTAGTATTTTCTTTGACCAACCGAACGAGTTGTCTGTTTCAGAAACCGAAACTAGCTAGTTATAGTGGGAACCATAATAGTTATGTATGTTGGAACCGAACTAGTTAACCGAACGAGGTAACCGAACAAGCAGAGCTATATATATATATATATATATATATATATTATCTCTATACTTATTAGCTTATGAACCAACTATGAAAAAAATACGTTTTTGAGTATGGAAAAAGTTTTTGATGTGCATACAGTTTGGAATGATACTTGGTTATCTGGTTAACAACTTTTAAATATAAAGAAACTGCTTTCAGGGATTGGGTGTTGGCTTACCACCACACAGTAAATGGTATTCAACTCACCATGTCTAACAGACAACAAAGAGTTGACTAGTCCTGAGCAAACAGCTATCAGGTAAAGACTTACCAAATCCGTTGATAGCTGACAATTTGCTAAAAATTGTAGGGTAATCATCTCACCTTGTTATCACAACAAAGAGTTGGCTAGTCCTGAGCGAACGGCTACAGGTAAAGACATATAAAATCCGTTTATGGCTGTGATGATTTGCCAAAAATCATTAGGGTATTCCAATTCACCAATGATTCATGTTCTAAGAGTTGGACTGGTTACTAATTCACCAGGGTGATGTCATGATTCCACCAAAGGATTAGCTAGCCCAAGAGTGAGTAGCTACTTGGTAAAGGCTTATCAAATCTACTCACGTTGCTGAGGTGGTCCCATAGTCAATTGCTAGTTCACAATTTCCTGAAGGTTTTTCACGTGGCTATTTTTTTGATGATTCATCTTCAATCTGGTCTATGCTTCAAGATTTATGAAGACTAATCTGCTTGCCACAAGATCTGCTTATGTTGTTTCCTCTAGAGATATTCAACTATTTTGTGCAGAATTTTCAAGTATTCAAGACAAGACTCAAGCAGATTAGATGTTGCTGAAAAGTTCTGATTTCAATCTTCAAGGTTCAAGACTGAAGATCTATCTAGAAACTGGAAATTAACATAGTCAAATTCCAGTTTAGGGGAGGATTGTTAGGAATATTAGTAATACTTAGTTTCTACTGGCAGGTATGTAGTTCCTGCTGGTAGAATAATAGTAGTTCCTACTGGCAGGTATGTAGTTCCTGCTGGTAGAGTAGTAGTAATAGTAGTTCCTACTGACAGGTATGTAGTTCCTGTTGGTAAGGTTATTATCATAGTTAGTCCTGGTAGGCTAAGTCTAGTTCCTACTGGTAGAGTATTTAGTCCTGGTAGAAGTCAAACAGTTATTCCAGGATAAGATATTAGATGAGGATATGCATGAGCTAAATAAGGAAGAATGAGTCATGCATATCATCCTCACGCATTTTTAGTAGATACCGTTTAGGGTTTCACCATTATATATAGAACCCACGGCTTAGGGAATTGTACACATTCAGAAAACACAATTCTCCTTGTTATTTAATAGAAATCCATAGAAGGATCTTTTAGTTTTTATTAGTCTTGTTCTTCTTATTGGCTTTGTCTAATTTCCGCATAGGCATTAGCTTTGTTTAGTAAGAGCCTCTCTTGTGTTTAGCTTGTGATTACATAGGCTATTCACCATCCTTAATAGGCAGTAAAGATCTATCTAGAGTGGGATTCAACATGTTCTCTTGGTTTAACTTTGCTGGCTTCAAAAGTCTTAGTTTAACTGCAAGGAATGAAACATAAAGAATCACAGTAACATGCACAGAAGATGAATTTATTACCAGTATGAAATCTGTCATTTGGTATCAATCAGATTTGAAGTATACTATTTGCTAATTAATAGACATAGCATTTAGTACTTTTAGGCTTTCTGAAATGCTGTGAAATTTGTATTTTTTGTACAGCACTTCATTTGCTATATTCTAATGTATATCCATGTTGCTTCATATATAGCACTTAATGGTAACCAACTAAACCATGGAGTGCCTATCAAAGGCGCTAGCGAAACACCTAATATGCCGGCCTTTAGTGAGTTTATTAAAAACAAGTCACTTTGTTCGTGAGTTTTGACTGACTTGTCCGAGTTTAATCATCGTGAGTCATTCGATTTTGATAATTATATTAATGTGTTATAACCTATATTTGTTGACACCAAAGCAAAAACAAAGTTTTTATGTCCAAATCATCTATTCAATAAAAAACAAATAAATACTAAAAGAAACTAGCTAGACATCCATTGGTCAAATCCTCTCCATTGACTTTGTACCTTTGTATAAAAATAATATAAAATCAAAAGTGTGAAAGCATTGCAAGTTATGAATTATCATCATACTATAAACATATAGGAGTAGCATCATATTGACTGTATTTTAGTATCTTACACACCTAATACTATTCTTCTCTTTGGTAACTATGGTATTGGACAAAAGTGTAAATAAGTGATGATGAGGTTATCTTATGATTTGTACTTTAAAACTAATCAAGATAACATCATAACTATACCAAAGTCCAAAACTTGTCTACATTTTTATGTGATTTTGGCAAATAAAGATACTTGTTTTACTATCTTAACTCCCAAAAAATCAACTAAAATAGCTTCCATAAATGTTCAATGATATGATTACTGATTGTGACCCATCTAGCTCACATTGTACCCATTCTGCAATAAAGGCTTATTTTGTTATTTCTACTCATGTAAATAAACAATATTTATAATATAGCTACACATGTATACAAGTATATCATAGTGCATAAGCATTATAACTATAAAGTAATAAATATAGTCAAATACCTATGTGGTGTGAAGAATGATATGATGACTGATGGTTGAAAGTTAATGGAAATAGCTCATTTTGCTCATTATCAGATAAAGGGACCAGCTGCATGGCCAGGGACGGAGCTAGAAATTGGTATTAAGGGGGGCTCAAATTTTTTTTTGGTAGTAATATACATTTTTTTTGATTTAGAAGCTAGATTGAAGTTTAAATCGTTTGACATACGTGTTCAATGATATTCTTTTAGTTAGTAACATTCATTTATAGATCGATGAGACATACGTGTTCAATGAATAAAATGGGCAAAGGTTGACACAAATGATAGCGGGTATGGTTTAATCATTATAGTATAATACAAACTAATGTAGTTTTTTTTTTCAAAATAGGTTCACAAACAATGTTTTAAGCCGAATTTATGATAAATTACAATTATAAGGGTTAAAGGTTTGAAATTTTGAAGAAAATATCTACTGTCCACTCACCCACTGTCATTTTGATTTTTCAAATACGAACATTTTTTATTTGTTTTTTAGGTCATCTTCTTCATAAAAATACCATACCTCAAAACCACTATTAAAAAAATTAGATTCTTTAACAAATTGCTTCTTGTTTTTATTTCTTCTCACTTAGATGTATGGTGGTTCTTCAATTGTTAGGGGGGCGATCACCCTCCAACCCTCCCACTGGCTCCGTCGTTGTGCATGGCATTGTCATATGATCCACCCAAAGCTAAAGATGGAGCCATGTTTGATGGGCCAGTTAAGTGAGTGAACCCAGTAGTATTCACCTGCTGCCCAGATGGCCCAGTAACATCAAACCCTCTATTACACCTCATTAGATCAATTCGCTGATGATGTTGTGACTGTTTTTGTTGTTGCAACTGTTGTAACTCAAAGTTCGTAAACATTTCTTGTTCTCTTGTAGCACCAACCAACTGTTGTTGTTGCGCCTCGTATAAGTGCTGTTGTTGCTGAGCCTTCAATGATCTTGAAGCCATAGGTATCGAATGCTGCATATTAGAAGGAGCACCCGGTCCCATTGTTCTAACCGGTCCAATCCCACCCATCTATCCCAACATTGGTTGCATATTCGCATACTGTTGCATTTTGGCTTGTGTCAAATTAGGCATCATAGCACTCGGTCCCATATGAGTAGAAAACTCTTGTGTAGCACTATGTAAATCAACTTGAACTTGCTTTAACCTATGCTGTAAAACCAAAATCTAACCAACACAACCATAAACTGGATCCCCTAAATGCGCATCAGCCTTTTATGCTAACGAATTAATCGTGTCCTCTCTATGAGTGTTTGTATTCAAAGGATATGTCTAATTCCCTGTTGGGAAGGGTGAAAGAATTTGCATCATTATCTAATCTAAAGATGGCATTAACTAATAAAGGCTTTGATGATATAAGAATTCAGTATATGGGGAGTTATTGGTTCTGTTAGGATTTGCTTCAGAAGATTCAAAAAAATTGTTCCATGATAATGTGGGTGCTGCGTCTTGGTTTTCTTAGTTGAAGCAAGCATCAATGGAGTTTAATTCTGAAGGAAGAATTGTTTGGGTGGAGATTAAAGGCATCCCATTTAAATTGTGGTCGGGCAATACATTTAAACGCATTGCGTCTAAATGGGGGGAGCTACTACACATTGATGATCAGGAAGATAAGTGCTTTCACTCGAAAAGAATATGCATCTACACAAAGTTTGAAAAGAATATCTTTGAGGCTTTTAAAATCATTTTTCGTGGCAAGGTTTTTTGGATTCGGGTCAAAGAAGCTCCTGGATGGGTCCTTGATTTTTTGGAGGAATCAGAAGATGAAGATGAGTCTGATGATGGTTCTAAGGAGGGTGATTCTAAAGTACATGACATGGGTATCTATAGAGGTGATAGTGATGTGGAAGAGGTTCTGGAAACATTGTTTGAGGAAAGAGGGCAGAACAACAATAAATTGGATGAGGCGTCTACGGGTCAACAGGAGAATCATTCTGAGGACCCTTTCAGTATCTATACATTGCTCAAAAAGAAAAAAGAAATTGCTGAAAAAGATATTAATACGGAACATAGTTTAAAATATCCTCCAGTTTTCACTCCAAACGATGGTACTGATGCGCTTTGAAAGAATGTGGAGGACTCCAGAAATACTAATGGTGAAAACTCGCATGGAAGCAATGTGGAAGAGGTAAATACTGTTTTTAATGGCAATTGTTCTAATAAGGGCTCTTAGGAAGATGTCGCAGAATCGGTTTGCTCAGGACATTTTAAAAAATCAGTGGCTCCACGTACAGGTGGATCATTATTAAGTTTGATGGATGAATTGGTGAAAGTGGGGCAAACCATGGGTTATAAAATGGATGGGTGCCAGTCCAATATGACAGAGATTATTGAATCACAAGGAGCGAAGGAGGTTTATCGATGAATTTTTGTCTTTGAACATTCAAGGCCTTGCCCAAAAGGCTAAAAAAGATTGGGTCAAGGAGTTATGTGTTAAAAATAAGGTGAATTTTCTGGCGTTACAAGAAACAAAAATGGAGAACATGGAGATTTTCAGTGTTGAGATGTGTTGGGGCAATTTTGCATTTGATTATGTTTATAGTGATTCAGTAGGTAACTCGGGAGGTATTTTGTGTGTTTGGGATACCCGTTCTTTTCGTAAAATTAACGTCACTATTTCTGATTGTTTCATTATGATTCTAGGTGTGTGGCAACTGGTAAAGATCTTCTCATTGTCGCGGTTTATGCTCCTCATGATTTTAAAGATAAACAGGTGTTGTGGGATTATTTGACTCACATGATTACTAATTGGCAAGGTGAGGTGGTGATTATGGGTGATTTTAATGAGGTGCGGTATAAGTCTGACAGGTTCAGATCAGTGTTTAATGTCCAAGGCGCTAATGTGTTCAATTCATTCATTGCTAATGCGGGGTTGAAGGAGGTTCCTCTAGGTGGTAGCTCTTTTACGTGGTGTCATAAATCTGCTACAAAGATGAGTAAACTTGATAGGTTTCTCATTTCTGAAAGCTTATTGAGTGTTTGTCCGAATTTCATAGCTATTACCCTGGCATGATATCTTTCAGATCATCGGCCTATTTTACTTCGTGAATCTCACTTTGATTATGGACAGACTCCTTTTCGTTTTTTCCATTATTGGTTTCAAATGGATGGTTTTAATAAACTTGTGGAAGATGCTTGGAGTGAAGCTCCGGCGATGACTCTAATGCGATGACTAGTATGCTGAAGAAGTTGAAATATCTCAAAATGAAGATTCGTGAGTGAATAAAGGGAATATGAAAAATACGAAAAATGTAAAAGCAAAACACAAAGATTTAGAGGCTCTGGAGGAGATTATTGACAAAGGCAAAGGTAATGCTGAGGTCGTCAATAAAAGAATGGAGGTTGTTAAAACCCTTCAAGATATAGATAAACTTCAATCGTTGGAAATGGCTCAAAAAGCAAAGGTTAAATGGTCTATTGAGGGTGGCGAGAATTCTAGTTTCTTCCATGGTGTGCTGAATAAAAAACGAAGTCAACTTACTATTCGAGGCATTATGGTTGATGGTATATGGACTGATAGCCCGAATATGGTGAAACGTAAATTTCTTTAACTTTTCAGAAGAAGATTTGATAAACCTAATGCTAGTCGAGCTTATGTTGATATGAGTTATCCTAAAACTGTATCCTTTGATCAACAGGTTGAGTTGGAGCTTGATGTGTCTAAAGAAGAGATAAAGAGGGCGGTTTGGGACTGTGGGACTGACAGGTCTTCTAGTCCAGACGGTTTCACGTTTGGTTTTACCGTCGTTTCTGGATGATTATTGAAAACGATGTGTTCGAAGCTGTTAAGCATTTCTTTACATATGGTGACATCCCTAAAGGCTGCAATTCATCTTTTATTGCATTTATTTTGAAAATTCCGGATGCTAACTTGGTAAAAGATTTTAGACCAATCAATCTTATTGGAAGTTTGTATAAAATCATTGCAAAAATACTGGCGAACCATCTTGTTGTTGTTTTGGGAGATATTGTTAACGAGGTGCAATCAGCTTTTATCGCGGATAGACAAATTTTAGACGGTCCTTTTATTCTTAATGAAGTGTTACAATGGTGCAAGTCGAAAAAGAAACAATCTTAATTTTTAAGGTTGATTTTGAGAAAGCTTATGACTCGGTTCGATGGGATTTTTTGGACGATGTTTTGAAAAAGTTTGGTTTTGGTGATAAGTGGTGTAATTGGACCCAAAGCTGTCTTAGATCTTCGAGAGGTTCGATTATTATTAATGGTAGTCCTACGGAGGAATTTCAATTCTACAAAGGTCTAAAGCAAGGTGATCCGTTATCCCCGTTCTTGTTCATATTAGTTATGGAAAGTTTGCATTTATCGTTTCAAAGGGTGGTAGATGCTGGTATGTATAAAGGAATTAAGCTAAGCCCTTCGTTGAATCTTTCTCATATGTTTTACACGGATGATGCGGTTTTTGTGGGACAGTGGTGTGATGGTAACATTAACACTTTAGTTCATGTGCTGGAATGTTTTTTTCGCGCATCAGGTTTGCGGATTAATACGAGCAAAAGTAAACTAATGGGGGTCCTTGTGGAGAGAGACAAAGTTAAGTGTGCAGCTGCAAAACTTGGCTGCCTTATTCTTAAAACTCCATTTTCGTACTTAGGTTCGAAAGTTGGTGGGTCAATGTCTCGGGTTCAAGCTTGGAATGAGGTTGTCGATCGGGTGAAAGCCCGGCTCTCTAACTAGAAAATGAAGGCGCTTTCAATTGGAGGAAGGTTAACTCTACTCAAGTCTGTTTTAGGATCGATGCCTATATTTCACATGTCTATTTTTAGAGTTCCGTTGAGTGTGCTTCGCATGTTAGAGTCTATCCGCAGCCATTTTTTTAATGGTCATGAACTGAAAAGTAAGAAATCGACCTGGGTAAAATGGAATAACGTGTTGGCTTCTAAAGAGAAAGGGGGCTTGGTGTCTCAATCTTATATGCATTGAATAGAGGTCTGATGTACAAATGGGTATGGAGGTTCTATACTCAATTTACGTCTTTATGGGCGAGAGTCATTAAGGCGATTCATGGAGACGACATGAAAGTGGGAACGTATGCGAAAGCTGGTATTCAGTCTTGTTGGATGAATATAGTGCACGAAATTAATGCTTTGAAAAAACAAGGTATTAATTTACTCGATTGTATGCATGTAAAGTTGGGGAATGGGGAGAAGATTGCTTTCTGGGAGGACATTTGGGTCGGAGATAATGCGCTTAAAAACCTATACCCACGTATGTATGCCCTTGAGACTTGTAAGTCGGTGACTGTTGGTACGAAGTTGGCCCATTCCAGTTTGGAGTCTTCGTTTCGTTGTAAACCGAGGGGCGGTGTAGAACAAGAACAATATGATGCTTTATCAGGTCAGGTTCATGATGTTACTTTCGTGCCTATGTCAGATAGATGGATTTGGTCCTTGGAGAGCTCGGGGGATTTCTCAGTTGCTTCAGTCAGAAAGGTGATAGACGATAAATTGCTCCTGGATGTTGGAACAAAGACTCGGTGGATTAAATCTGTTCCTATTAAGGTGAATGATCATGCATGGAAAGTTAAGATCGATTCGTTACCGACGAGGTTCAATATTTCTCGCCGAGGTATAGATATTGAGTCTATTATGTGTTCTATTTGTGATAACGGGGCGGAGTCGACTAGTCATTTGATTTTCACCTGTCACATGGTTAGAGATATTATTCGTAAGATAACAAGTTGGTGGGATGTTACTTATGTTGAGGTTGATTCATATGAGCATTGGATTGCTTGGCTTGTGAATCTTCGTCTTTCGTCTAAGCATAAGCAGGTGCTTGAAGGTGTTTTTTACGTAATGTGGTGGCACTTATGGTCTTATCGTAATAAGCACATTTTTTATTCGAAATCTCCATCGAAGGCGATGATTTTTGAAGATGTAGTTTCTCGGTCTTTTTATTGGTGTCGGTATAGATGTAAAGCTTCGTTTAGTTGGAACGAGTGGCTTAAAAACCCTTACCTTGTTTCTTTGTAATTGCTAGCTTCTTGCTAGAGTTTTTGATATCAATAAAATAGCTGTTCTAAAAAAAATTAGCTCTGAGTACGCAGCGGATTGGATCTACTTTGATATTATAGATTAACACATAATTAAACAAGTAATATTACTAACCTTTTGTTTATTGAATTAAATCAATAAACGAGTATAGATCTTGATTCTTGACATCATTAGTGATTAAAATTATCACCTCTACGTTATGCTCACATTACACGTCACACGAACACGTTAAGATGCTAATGCTTGCTTCACGAAAAACACCACAAACAACTAGGGTTTGATGTTCTTGATTATACATGATCGAAACCCTAAAAAGAGTTTGTTATGTCGATTACAGTATACATACAAAAGCATAACAGGCCTTTTCTTTTATGCATGCATGACATGAGCAGGAATGAACATGCATAATATAAGCATCGAATGAAGAGACCCTATTGATTGCAAGTTGCTGCTGAATAGTATAATGATAGTGAAAAGAACAGTGATACTTTTCTCTTTGTAATATAAGGCGCGTATCCTTTTAGGTTTAATGAATGTCGTCCCTTTTTTTTATAATCTTAGGGGTGTTAATTTGTCCATTAAGATTAGCA
This sequence comes from Tanacetum coccineum, assembly GCA_026074375.1. Lineage (NCBI taxonomy): Eukaryota > Viridiplantae > Streptophyta > Magnoliopsida > Asterales > Asteraceae > Tanacetum > Tanacetum coccineum. The sequence goes on from BQNB010048095.1 coordinate 32,181, forward strand.
ATCATCTCATCAAGTTTACCAAAACCGACACTTGCACCCCTTTCTAGTCCTTTCTATGTGACTGACTGGCCATAAGAGAGGAGTCCTGAAAGTTTCCGTTTCTTACATCTAAGCCCTTCTCATTTTATTTAACATTATTTAGTTTGTTTATAACGCCTAACGGTTAAACTAACAAACATTAAATAACTACTTCGTGAAACATATTATATACATTTAATATATATACACGACATATATATATTAAATTCATAATAAACGTATCATATGGGTATACATGTGTGTCCTCGATAGCCTCATGTATTTCTAGCCGTATAAACGATTATACATAACGACCACAAACCAATAACCATTAACCATGAACACACAATAGAATGTTTGTGTTACATCCCCGCTTCGACATTCCACCAAAAGTAAGTAGAAATATAAGTCATATCTCGTCCCTTGTTAGAACACAGTTGCAACATGTCGCGAAGAAGTATAATTATTTAATGATTATAGCATAAGATAATAACATAGCTTCAAAAAGAAAAGAGTAGAGGCAACTCACCATATCTGTTAGGTTAGTAAAAGAATGGTTATTATGATATGAGAAGTGCTATGTTCACAAAAAAGTTTTCATATATAATGATGTGGCAACAACATTTGTCTATTATATAGGTCGAATAACAAAATATTGCCATCAAAAAAATTCTTGCAAATGATGCATCAAAAACCAAATCACAAGCTTCTGATAAAAAACGAGCCTACCCCCAACCTAGAGTAGCTAGGTGAGGAAGTAAAATTAATCCTTGTTCATACATAGGCTTCTCTGGTACAAAATGAGCCACTTCAAATAGATTCATTGCTCCAGCCCAGAATACGATTAATCCGGCATGTGCTACATGAGCCCCTAGTAGTTTACCGGATAAATTGATAAGCCGGGCATTCCCGGCCCACCAAACGAAACCGGTGGTTTCTTGGTCACGACCAACTAAAGCGAAAGTTCCATTAAAGAGCATTTCCATGGGGTAGAACCTCCTCAGGGAATATAAGGTTTTCATGAGGCTGATCTTGAGCCGCCATCCAAGCACGAATACCTTCGTTTAAAAGAATATTTTTGGTGTAGAAAGTCTCAAATTCTGTGAATCCCCCTGTTAGGTAGTCATGCATTACGATAGGAACTCCCTCGCATGCGTTCCTGAGTTTTATTTTTGAAAGAAGGGGAGAGAAGTGGAAAGAAAACAAAATAAATTCGTGTTCCAGAGTTTTTTTCATGAGAGAAGAGAAAAGAAGAGGAGAGTAAATTTGGCTAAATTTCTCACCAAAATTTTCTTCCCAAAAGTGGGATGATTTGGAGAGAAGCTATTTTAGGAAACATTTAATAAATATAATTACTTAAATAACCTTCTTAAAAACATAACTTTTATATATAATTAAGGGTATAATTGTAAAATCATTACTTATCACTTTCATTCTCTCCTAACCCAGGAACATGGTATAAAACATCAAATTTCATTCCTCTTCTCTTCTTTTCTGCCTATTTTCACTCTTCTCTTCTTTTCTTTCATTTCCAAAACTTAGGAACAGAAGAGATACAGGTTATATTTTTATGCATGATATCAAATTGATTTAGAAAAGGGAAGTGATTTGTACACACTGTTTTTCTGACATACACCACAAAAGTACACCGAGTGATGCATAGTGATGTACACAGTACAACACTCTGATGCATGTTTTGTGGTGTATGGCAAAACATAGTGTGTACAAATTATCTCCCTTTAAAAAATCCTCATTTGAAAGGAATGTATTTAATTGATAAAGAAATCACAAATCTGACTAAAGTAATTACAATTTGTAATTATCAACACTACCAAAAATATAACGCTCTAAAATGATTCGTAATTTAATGCCATATAATTTCAATGCATTTAAAACATTAACCGTGTATATATGCCACATTTTTGGTCGAGTTTTGAAGCCATACACTTTTTTCAGTTGATTGTTTACAAATCCACGGGTCAACACCATGTTAAAAGTTATAAATAAAAAATATTAATTAGATGGCTGAAAAAAATGTGTTTTATTAGAGAGTACTAGCTCAAAGACCCGTGAAATTCACAAGTATTTCAAAGTGAGGCCACAAAAATAGATAATGACTTAGATTATACGTAATTAGCCGTTACAAAGAAACACATAAATTGTACGCAATTGATGAAACATATGTGTAATGAGACAAATAGTCAAATAAATAAAAAGAAAATAAAGTTGCATAACGTAGTTTTGGGTTTTAATGAACTTGTTTTTTGTTGCGGGAATCCAAAATCGTGTTGATTCACTTTTCAGGCTAAAAGCCATAAATACTCTATGTACTCACCCGTTTGACTTATTATACTTTACGAATTTTTAAATGGTTCATTATACACTATGCCACGTCAGCTTTTTTACCTGTAACTTGTACCCGTTTACTTTTTTACCAGTTATATTTGTTGACCGTTTACTTTTTGCCACCTCTCACTATTTCGATAACACGTGTAAAAGCTATAAGAAAAAGTCAACTTCTTCTCCAAAGCATTTTGAAAGCACCCCTGTTTCTTTTCTTTTTACATGTTCGGTTTCGATTGCGTTTTAGTTAATTGCAACATGACTAGTCTATCATCTTTATCACTTTTCCCTTTGTTTGTTGATGCTTTAAGTCCGGAGACTAGTCGAATTAGTGGAGAAGTACCTGTTTTGCTTGAAACTGAAAACAAAAATAATGCCATAAAGATTATATTCGAAAAGGAAAGTGATAATTCACATATGAAAACAAAAATAATGCCATAAAGATTATATAACCCCCAGGTTATATAATTGGTGAATTAGGGTTTTTTAGGAGTGAATAGGGTTAGGGTTCATACATTTTGGGGGAAATGAAAACTAAATAAAAGAAAACAAAATTATATAATCCATATATACTAATTCCAGGGATTCAAAGTAAAAGAAAACGAAATAACATTTCCACGTAACCAGTAAACTTGTTATTGCCGGTTTCACAGTCTATAATGAACCATTTAAAAATTCGTAGAGTATAATAAGTCAAACGGGTTAGTACATAGAGTATTTATGGCTTTTACCCCACTTTTCAATACATGGAGTACCTCCCAACTATTTGCCATACGTATATTGAACTTAGAAACTTTAAACAAAATAAGTTTGACTATAGAGTAACAGTGTGTATGCTTGCAATCCTTCTTTTAGATTCTGCTCCTCTTAACAATCCATGACAGTCCTTGCATTCGAAGTATTCTGCAAATAAAAGAGAAGAAGGGTAAGCTTGATAAAAAAACATGTTTTGTGCTTTGGATTCTTGATTCTTTCACAAAGCGATAATTCATAAATGCCAAAAGCACAGTAAAGGGGGGAATTCATTACATTCTTCCACAAGATATCAACAAAGATACATAACAAATGCATATTGACACAGTTTTCTAGTTGATTATCTGATCATTGCATTAAAAGTCTGGTTTATGAACAACGTGCAAGACGTACGTACAATGTACATATCACGTTATGTTTTCTATATTTTAAAGTCTAATTAATTATTGATCAGAATATACTTTTACTTACATTTCAATTGACTATTAGGTGTTTATGAAATGGACATTGGTTATTGACTTGATTAACGCTTACACACGTCCTTGATATTTAAGACCGTAAAAGCTGAAGACCAAAAATCATCCATGTTTATTATAATAATTGCTACAAACTCAAAATTTTATCGAATAATTCACGTATTATCTCATTATTTCTTTCATATATTAACAAAACCTGTTTACGTTCGATTTTCATACTTTATTTATGCATATAACTTCTTACAAAATAAAATTTTAAAACACACCCAGTGTTAAACGGGTCTTTAAGCTATTTAAAACATAAAACGAAAGCAGTTTGAAAAGGCATCTGCTTTATAGATGGTAGGTTTTAAATGCTATAAACGGGGAAAATTTGAAATGGAGAATATATGAAAAAGGGAGCGTTTTTTGACTTTTGCCCATCGTTTTTTAACTTTTGCCCAACGTTTTTCACTTGTTTGAATTTTTCTAAATGACCATTCTAAAATACCACGTGTCAACACCATGTGAATAGTTATATTTAGAAAAAATTAATTACATGGCTGAAAAAATTATGTTTTATAAAAGAGTATAGATAGATAAATTAATATGAACAAACCTCAACGACAAATCACTAACAAATATTCTCGACAAATGAAAACATAAATAAAGATCACTTACGTTGGTACTCTGAAAAACAATGCCATATGGATAAAAAACCTTGTTATGTCGATTGAGTATCCAGATAATTGTAAAGAAGATTTTGAAGCTATCGATGAAGGCAATAGAATCACTTTATGAATTTAAAACATAAAATGAAAGTAGTTTGAAAAGGCATATGTTTTATAGATGGTAGGTTTTAAATGCTATAAATGGGGAAGATTTGAAAGGGAGAAGATATGAAAAGGGGGAGTGTTTTTTGACTTTTGCCCAGCTTTGTTACTTGTTTGAATTTTTTCTAAATGACCATTCTAAAATGTCACGTGTCAACACCGTGTGAATAGTGATATTTAGAAAAAATTAATTACATGGCTGAAAAAAACTTTGTTTTATAGAAGAGTATGATAGATATGTTTAGAGTTTGCGTTGCTTGTTTTTTAAGCTATGTATTTAGTATAAATATATAGCCAATCCTCATTATGTAATCAAAAAACACAATCAATAATATATTATCTTTGTTATCTTACATGGTATCAGAAATTTAGGTTCAACCCACCATAAAATAGTTAGTCGGCCCAAGCTTGGTCTGTGGGCTTAGGATACATGAGAGTTTGGGTTATCACGTCTTTGTAATCTATAAATAGTAGTTAATAATAAAGTTATAACCTACGAGGTTTTCATTGTCTAACATGGTATCGGAGATCCTCATACCTAGGTGGCTACGTTAAGCCGCCTCCTCTAAACCACCCCGTCAAACGCTAGCCGCAACAAGAAACGTGCCACTGGTGGAAAGAAGAAGGCATGGAGGAAGAAGGCATGAAGTTGGTCAGAGACACTTGTCAAAATTGCATTCGTGTAATTCTCTATTGAAGCACATTTCTCTTGTGGTTAGCCTAATAATTTTTTTACTAGTTAATGATGCTTGGATCTAAAAAAACAAAAACCCCAAAAAAAAAGTTTTAGTTATTTTATTATTTGTTTTTTTCGATCGTTGGTACTGCTTTGTTATCAGTCGACTAAAGTCGATCGTTGGTACGGTTTTGCTACCAGTCGCTTTGGTGGATCGTTGGTATGGTTTTATTACCGGTCGACTAAAGTCAATAGTTGACACTTACCAGTCGACTAAAGTTGATCGTTGGTAGGGTTTTGTTACCAATCAATCGTTGGTGTTGCTTTCTTTTCATGTTAAACAATGAAAACCCCGTAGGTTATGATTTATTATTAACCACAATTTATAAGAGATTACATGAATGAAACCCTAACGGGCCCTAAGCCCACAAACCGAACTTGGGCTTATTTATCCTCTAATAAAATCGGGCTGGGGTATCGAGTTTCTCATCGTTGCGGAATTTTTTTGCCCGTCGTATATCCAATTACTATAGTTGATACGTTAAGTACATTTTAGAGTGGAAGAACTTTGGTCCAAGCTGCTTCACAACTTAGTGAAAGACTTGCACCAACCGTCTAAGATAACATAATAGTGTCGTGAGATTTAAAAATCATTTAAGCAAAATATTACAAAAAAAACACGGTCAAAAGTAGATGCTTTGTAAAAATATAAAGGTTTATAAAATGTTTAAAACTCTAACGACATTTTTCCCTACCCTTTTAAAAAAGAGGAATGCTACATCCACATAAGTTTTACAAAAGAAAATCCACAAAATGATGTGTAAGTTGATTTGTGGATGCATATATATGAAAAGAATAAAAAGGATGAGAGATACTACCAATAGTTTTCATGACACATCATTGTGTGGATTTGTCTTTGTAAATCTTATGTGGATGTAGCAATTCTCTTTAAAAAAAACTCTTAACAACACACAATCAAGCTAAGCCATGAAATTACATATTATAAAAACTCTCACTTTGTCAATTCCAAATTGAATCATATCTCTTAATGCAATTGTTTATAAGTAAAGCTCATTAAACTTGTAACCACCAATTTAATGCTTAACTTTGCTAAATAAAAGTGCTAACCATTTACACTATCAATAATTTAGACGTTTTACTTTTGAAAATCATATCTCTACTACTTTATAAAGTGTTTAGGACATACTAAGTAAGAAAACTTAGAATGAAAAACATTTGTTCGCCACAAAAATAGTCACCGGATACAGGCCATCACATTATGCTGGTACCTTGCTAATATTATGATAAGTATTAGAAAATTGTAATTCATAATTTATAAAATACTTTGAGTTGCACTTTCAAATAACATTTGCAATGTGAAAGTTCTAGCACGTGTGACGAAATTTAAATGATACATTATTATTGAAACGAAAAGTATAGAAAAACAACATATTATGTACAAAAAAATTTCTAAA
>BQNB010048096.1:0-40395 GCA_026074375.1 Tanacetum coccineum
CTAATAACATTCTCCAATGGGTGATTCTTTGTCAACTTAGTAAGAGTATCAAACGATTGGTTAAGATGATGCAAATTTGATGGAATGACCCCTTATAAAATTGTTTCTTCAGAACTCGGGTATGAAGAAAGATTATGAAGGAGGGGTGCCTTATCAAATTGTGCATTTTGATGTCCATAAATTAGTTCTTCAACACCTTATTGAGTGACTTGAGATTGAATTTCTTGATTTGTTGGTGAAGTACTAGCAGATGGTACATCTTGATCAATGGTATTTAATGAAGGTGAACCAACTAGATCAATAGCTCTTGAGCAACAACAGCTATCAGATCTAGAGAAACAGCACATGGTGGAGGATTGAAGTACTCATCAAACAATGGTTGAAACAGGATCTCATAGTCTTTCTTGGATGGTGGAACATAAGGTGTTAGATAAACTGGGTTTTGCACGAGTCTTGAACTGATGTATCCAGGAGTTAATTTGACCATTTCATACACATTAAGAGACAAAGTTCAACTGTATTGATCACATTTGATTCACTATTCTCCCCTTCAAAATTGCATATGTGACTTCCATTTTTGATTGATCAAGTGAATTAAAATATAAGCTAATGTATGTTGATCCACTTAATGATTGAACGATCATGGGAAAATATGAAGAATGTTGATGAGACTTGTTAGATCCCTTACTGAATAGATCTTGAACCTTTAGCTTGCAAAGGGTTTGCTACTTTAGATAAATCCAAAGCAACAATAATGAAACACTGATTTAACACTATTGATTATGCAGAAACTAATCAATAATGCTAAGAAGAACAATATTAAGTAACACAAGAAAACTTTGTATTACAACTTTAATCTGACTAGGTTACAGATTACAAAGACTATGATTGCTAAGATGATCTCTATTGATCTATGTTGATCTATCTCAACTAACTATGACTAGGGTTCCTTTTATACACTAAGGAAACTCTAATGGGCTTTACAAAACGCGTATAGAGATCATGCATGTCCTTTCCTAAGATATCTCATGCATATTTCTAACTCTAACTAACTTCTGCATAAATAGACTTAACTATTACATAACCAGTACTAACTTATAATGAACTACCAGTACTAACTATGCTAACTCTTCTACCAGTACTAACAAATGTACTGGCAGAACTAACTATATAATAAACAGAATTAAGTCTTATATACATAATTCCTAACAATCCTCTCCTAAACTTGAACTTTACTTGTTAACTTCAAGTTTCTTCAGTTTTCTTCAAGTTGAGCTTTTGAGGATTGTATCCAAACACTTCTCTTTAATCATTAGCTTCTCTTTAATGATGATCTGTTTGTTGTTGATTTGAAGACAAATCATACTTTGGCTTTTAATCTTTAACATCATCTCATCATCTTTGCATCACAGCTCCACATCAACATCCAACTAAGTTGGCTTTGTAGTTTTTGGCAAACTACCAGCCATCAATGGATTTGATATGTCTTTACCATGAGCCGTTTGCTATGGACTAGTCAATGCTTCATTGCAGTAACAAGGTGCATTGATAACCTTATAGTTTTTAGCAAACTATCAGCTGTCAATGGATTTGAGATCTCTTTACCAGTAGCCGTTTGCTCTGGAGTAGCCAATGCTTTAGTGAAACACTATGGTGCATTGATTACCATACAGTTTTTGGTAAACTATCAACCATTAACAGATTTGAGAAGTCTTTACCAAAGCCGTTTGCTTTGGACTAGTTAGTTCTTGATGTCTGTTAGACATGGTGAACTAATGACCATTTGTTGTGTGGTTGCTAAACCAACACTTAAACAATCCTTCTCAACTCCATTACAGCTTCCAGATACCCAAACCATACCTTAGCTACTGAGAATCCAATTATCATCTTAATCCAGCTTGCTTCTCAATCATCTTCAAAAGTTGATAGCAAACTTCATCCGTTGTTCCATCTAGAAGCTTCATCTTTAGCATTACTTGGCAAGCATCTTTTGACAAGGGATATTTTCTATCTGCTAACATATATATAGTAGTATCATCCAATGTTAGGCAATGTACTGCATAAGAAGGATAATACCTCCAATTAATCATCTTCTGTTGAAGTGGCAAACTCTAGATTGCATCATCACTAAGAGGTGGATCAAACATGGTCTTGAGATCACCCCAAAGTACTCTGTCATACATCTCTTCAGGTCTATTTGCTCCATACTTCTTTATCACCAATCTGTACAATTCTGTAAGATCATCTCTTGAAAAGTCTTTAAGTATGGCTCCAAAACTCATATATATTTTATCAGAACCATCTCTCCTTATAATTTGATAAACAGTCTTTAGACCAGATTGAGGAATGATCTTCCAATCAACAATACTAGGAGGTTTTGTAGCAGTTGGAATAGCATCTATTCCAATCTCAGATTCTGATGAAGCACTTGTGACTTTATCCTTCATGAATGCTATAACAACCCGTAATTTTCATAAATGTAAATATCCATTTATTAAGTTAGATGATGTACAATCTATCAATTATATATGAACTCACCTTTTCAGGGAAAATTTTTTGCTTATTACATGACATTACTTACTTTGCCAATATCTCAATGTGCAACATTTCTTGCATAACTAAAGTTAACGGGCTCAGGCAACCTATCTATGGCAATCCTATCTTCATATATGTCAAGCAATCATCATAATATATCAAGTCAATATCATAATATCATTTTTACAAAGTACATTATTCCTATAATGTACCATTCACAACGTTATATCAAAACAGGCTTTAAACCGTTATCATATGCCTCTAAACCCTAATTTCATGAAAGATTAACATATAAAGTGAATACACAAGCTACTAAAGCATATGTACAAGTAATATAACATCTCATATAAAATCTCTTTAAATCAAAGTACAAGTCATTAAGCAAGATCTCCAAAATAGCCGCTTTACCTCCGTTTCATTCTCATTTCTTCACCATCACTTGTGTACAAGCTACTATACTCATTCTACAAATAGTTTAAACCTAAATATTGTATTCGCATAAGCTTTCTTACATCTTTTTTGTTACTCAAAAACCCTAATTCAGACCCTTAAACCCTAAATAACGAGCTAGTTCTAAAAAAACCATAACCCGTTTCTTGATTATAAACCCAAACCAACACTCAAATAAGTTGTAATAACTTATTTTACAATCATGTCAATCCTATTACATCCGTATTTCATCTTTACTTCATTATCTTATTTCAATTGTACGTAAAATGAATCCGAGAAACCCTAAATGAGCCCTAAATGATCATTCAACCCGTTTTCTCGTTTCTAACCATTTCATTCTCAAGTAAGCAACCAAGAATCTTTGTAAACTCATTAAAATGAGTTTATAAAAACATTGTTACATTATTATCCATCATTACTTTCGACAATGTACAAGATCTTACAAAAGCTAGAAAACCTAAATTGCCTTATCCGAGCCTAATTTCCACCCATAACTATTTCTTTCCTTTTAACCCATTATACCCTAAACCTTCACTCAATTAATATTAATAAAACTCAATATTACCTAGGATCATTAATTTATAATCTTGGGCCCACAATGTACACGAATTATAAGCAAAGAAAGTCAAGAAAACCCTAAACCACACCATTTGGAACCCGCGACCTCACTTCTTCATTTCTAACCCGTTTTAACCCAAACCAATTGCAAATTTTTGCTAATAAACGTTAATTCAGACCTTAGGAACATATATCAACCATCCTTAATCATTATACACGAACATTTGCAAGCAGACAAATGTGAAAACCTTTGTCGAGCTCAAAATAGACCCGCCTACCCTTTCTTTGCCTTCTTTGACCCATTTAAGACCCATCCATGTGCAAGATACTTACATGAACTCCTTCTAGAAACCCTTAAGCAGCTTACCCACCTGCTTAGACCATTTCTTGGTTAAAAATGAAGGCACATGGCCTCTCTTTTGCTAGAAACAGCCGCGGCAAGCTCCAAAGCCATCCAACACCTTCAAGCTACAATCTAGACCTCCACACTTGATCTTCTAGCTGCTACACATCATATACTAGCCACGATAATTGTGTCAAGATTTCAGATCCTAAAGGCTTTCCTTAACCTCCTCACCTTCAAATGATATTAATAGAACCTAAAACATTTCAATTTTGTTCTATCCCCCACTTCCTCATCTATACCTTAACATAGACAATGCAATCTTTGCTCTATAGATCCTAAGTGGTCTTAAGAAGGCTCAAGTACAGAAAGGAAGCAAAATAAACCAAGAAACGAAGCCCGGGAGTCGTTATTCTAGGCGTACGAAGCTAAAAGTCCCGATTCCGACCCGTTTCTAAGCTATAAGCTCAAGACCAGGTTCTCTAAGCTTATATTCTGTATTCATACTTTATACTGGTATATGATAATTCTAATATCATAATATAAAGCTGTGAACTCAAAAACCTATGTGTTATTCCTTTTTGCATCAAAACCGTACACCACGAAACCCCTAATTTCATGTTTTTACTTATCTATCGCTAGGTTGCGTAAACTATTGTTATAATCTATCCCAATAAGCTTAATTATCATTAAAATAAGTGCTTTGATAAGTCATGAAAGAATTTGAGCTTAAAACCCGCGCGTTTTCATTTTAAAACCCTAATATGACCCGTTTTACTTCCTAGCTTAACAAATCATTAATTTAAACTTGCGTTGTGTTAAATCTTCATATTTTAGTTTATTATAACTTATAAATGTGTATTGAAATGTTAAAATAAGCTTACATGGCAATTTGGACATGTTTTGTAAAAATTATCCATGCAAGGTGTATATATCGTAACTTTCAAAAACTTATAACTAAAAGGACTAAACGTGTCATTTTATCAAAGTTATAACTACAAGGGTCTATTATGTACTTTTTAAAGTACAAGGTTATACTTGGTATACTTTTAAAATCTTGAGGGGACTCCAAGTCGTCAAGTGCAAAAATCCAAGGTATTTTCTGCCACTTTTTTAATATAGGGTTTAAATGTAAACACTTTAAAAGTATAAAAACACGTTCAAAACATTACAAGACATAACTTTAATTAACGCTTTGCCGGCTTAACGTTTCCAGATATTGAATAAAAATATTAAAAATAGTTTTTACTTAGGTTTTAACTATTATATCATTCATATGATGGCTATCAAAAATATTGTCCGGATTCATAATCATTACCACAATACTAGGGAGCTTCATATTAAGGAGTTTCATCTTGGTATTACGTTCTAACTGAGTTGTTGGGTTTACGATTTAAAGTGCCCTAGCTCCTCAAACGTTTACTGAATGACTTCTGAATTATGATGGCCCGAACGGTGTTATGATAATTTTAATATCAAAACCGACATCAATGTAAAATCTTACATATTCAATCAAACTAAGACTTGACATATATTACCCCAGGTTTCCCGTGACGAAGCCGTTACTTTCATTTCATATACATTTGCTATCAATTTCCCTATAACTGTTCAGGTGAGTTCATAGCCTCGCATTTCAATCTTTTTATAAACCCGCAAGGGGGATACATGCTATAAACATGAATGCAATTATTTCTGTATGCTATTTCAATTTACTATTGCCTAAGTAACTGCTTTGCCTTTAAGTCCCCATAATCATGAACCGTTAATTACTCTCCGTAGTAAGCGCGAATTGTAACACCCTCAATTCTGAGCACGCAGCGGAATGTTGAATATCCGAAGGCGTTACATTTATGGATCAATAGCACAAGATATGAGAACGACCACTAAACGTGTCATTTGAAAAAGATACATTGGATTAACAAATTACTTGTTTGTTACATGAGCCCATGGCTTTCAAAATGTTCAACAATATAAATAAAGATTCCGGTTTATAACAATTGTCCCCAAAATGTAATAAGACCCCAAATCTTAAGTGTTGACTCTTCGATTATTGACTTCCAATGTATCATCGCACCTCGTGCCTTATTGACCTGAAAAACATGCTTAAAACATCAACATAAAGTTGGTGAATTCATAGGTTTATGTGAATAAATGGTAGGACCGCAAGATTTCCAAGTGTATGATTTAGCAACACATGCAAACATCATAAAAAGTGATTTCGTTTTCCTAAGCTCATGACACCGAAGCTTGACATGTATGAATGCAAATAAATTGCCAGTAATTGCCCATGAATGATGTTCTAACCCGAAACATCCCGGATTCGACATGCTATAACGTTCATCCCCGGTGATAGCTAGTCACCCGAATGCGGATTTGTCAATCCCGAATAGATCTATCAATAACATTCGCGCTCACACAATGCAGTTCCCAACTACAACTATGCAACTAACAGTTCATGATAACGGGCTCAATGGGTTATCGCTACTTAGGCAAACACGTAATCGTTGTATAAAATGTACACTTGCGTCCAATTTGTAAAACAAAGCATGTTCTCACCCCAAAGATGTAAATCATTTAAATAACATTAAAACATGGGGCTATGAACTCACCTGAGTGAATAGTCCTCTGGAAATTGATAATAGATATCCAAGTATGAACCACACCGTCAAATACCTAAGTAAACACGGCCAGTCTTAGTCTACAAGTTTAGGCTAAAGACTCGATGTATAATTTGCTAGTTTATATATACTGTTATCACTTATGTGGTGGTGTACGTGTTTAATGTATTTGAAATTGTTTGATGGCTCTTGGGAAAACGGATATACTTTCTTAATAAATTATTATGTATTAAGTCCTAAATTAAAACCGTTTATTGTGAATTATTATATTCGACGATTCTTTAAGCATTTTATTATTTCACTTTTGATCATCAAATATACCCTTAAGCCTCTAGTATTACACTTTAGTCCCTACGGTTTATAAATGTAAACATCTTACACTGTAAACCCTTAGTTTTGATAATTATCATAATTAGTCCTTCAAGTTACAAATGAAATTTAGGACTTAATGGTTATATGGTAGATATAGTCAATACTAATGGTAGCACATTAGTTACTCCTGGTAGAATAATGTTGTCATTAGTACTGGTAGTACTATAATGGTTACTACTGGTAGATATAGTAATTATATCGTAGTCTATTAGTTACTCCTGGTAGAATACTATTGTCTATAGCTGGCAGTATATAATGGGATTACTACTGGTAGATATAGTTCTTTACTATTGGTAGTATTAGTTATCCTGGTATAGGAATAAATTGTCATTTAGTACTGGTAGTACCATAATGGGTTACTATGGTAATGTTATAGTTAGTCGGGTAGTACAAATGCTTCGTTAAGCTTATTTAAGTTTTCGCTTAAGCTGTTTGGCTTATTGATAAGTCAGATGAGCTTATTTTTGTGCTTTTAGGGTCGCTGGCCCAACAACATATACTATAAATTAGTACCACAGGTCCATTAAGGTTTAGATTCTACGGTGCTTTAAAGGTATACAGGGCCTATATAAGTTTCAAAAAGCTCGTAGGTCAACTTAAATAAGATCATCAGAGCTTATTTCATATAAGCTAGGCGCCTCCACTGTAGGGGGGCCTGTTGGGCCCGAGTGGTGGGCTGGTGGGTTAAACGAAAAGATTAGTGGCGTTAGGTGTTCTAGTACCTCTCGTAAGACCACCGTTACGAGCTAGATTATACCAAATGTAGCTTATTTTATGCATGCATAGGGTCGTGTTCGCTACATGCACAATGCTAGATAAGGTTGCCTACACATTCCTTAGTCTTCATGTCGTGTTTACAAGAAAGTTCACGTATAGTTTTCTTACCATTTTGTGTATAATGTATATTGTTTACGTCTAGGTCCAAGTTTTTCATATAAATAGGGCACTTAAGCCCCTAGATTGACATAATCCATCTTTGTACATGCGTTTTAATTAGGTCTTTGCACCACACAAGTATAACATGTACATATATAGGTGCGTGAACCCTATATGGGTCGCGACACAAGTCTAGAAATCAAGCGACAATTAAACTATGAATTGCAAAGTGTCGTGAGGGACTTACAAGGGTCCTATAGCTCTTAGATTGAGAAGTGGACGTGATGTGTGCTAGCCCTTAGCTCGTAGACCCCTTGTGCACTCATTGTTTATTCTGCTTAGCTTGTGTGTGTTCCTCAAATGTGACAAATAGGAGTGTATGGTTGCGTTTTGTGTGTCCGAATGAGGAGTAAGAAAGTTATAAGAGTTTGGATGTGTTAAGTGAGCTAGTGAATATTATTTATAGGATGAGAAGCTAGTTAGCCTCTCTTGGTTTCTAACACACCCTCACAACAATTGTTACCTTAGGAGGTGGTTTTTGAGTTTCCTAGTTGCTAACACATGGTTTTACTAAACCATCTTAGTACCATTCTTAATTACTCTCAAGATGTATAAGATTTGGCTTAGCTAGCAACTCTTATGGATTGGTGTGTTGGTTCCTAGTCATCCGCGGCACAAAGGAGATCAAGAGGCACAATGGTTCTTAACCAATGTGTAAATGACTAATAGGAGACCATTAGGACAAGTATTAATGAGTTAGAGGAAGTACTAGTACTTGTAAGGATCATTAGAAAGATTTCCTACTTGTTTTTGGTTAAACCATTCTAGTACATGTTTTAATTAGGTTAGTGATGTATAAGATTTTGTGAGATTAGGAAATCTTAAGGATCTTCCCATATGCATGCATGTTGCCGAATCCATAAGGGTAAAAAGGAAGGCCATTTGGTCCTTGTCCATTGTGTAAATGTTTAGTGGAGACAATTAGGACTAGTATTAATTAGTTAGGGGATGTACATGTACTTGTAGGATTATTAGTGGGATGTTTAAGGATTCCTAGATGTATGTGTGGGTGTAACCGGCCCTTAGTGGCATTTGACACAAAAATTGATTAAGTTTTGTGTTAAGGTTATAAAAGTGGGTATTGGTTTGAGTCTAGGTAAGTTGGTATTTCGGGTGTTTCCAAATTGTATTTTATAGTGAATACGTTAACCCTTTTACATGGACCAATAAAATATTATCATTTACTCAAAGTACATAATTATCTTTTTAATAATTATTTCTTACTATGTTGATGTAAACCTTAATTTATTTGATGACCGTTTACCTTCATTGATTATTTTTAGTCTATGCGATTTAGCATAAAAGTAAATATTAAAAGTAATATCGAGTATCGGTCTAAAAAAATAGTGCTTTCTTTATAGAGTCGTACAATGACACGAAAATGAGCAATGTTACAGTCTCCACCCGTTAAAAGAGCTTTGTCCTCAAAGCTTAAGACCTTGTAGTGGATGACGAAGCCCGATTTGTGAAAAGTTATGGGTATTTTTGTTTGAACGAATCTTCACATTTCCAGGTGAACTCAGGGCCCCGCCTAGAGTTCTAGCGAACCTTAACCAATGGTATCCGGCTTTGCTTCAATCGTTTGATCTCCCGTTCCATGATTTCAACGGGCTCTTCCATAAACTGGAGCTTATCGTCAACATGAATTCCTTCTAACGGCATGACTAATGGTTCGTCAGCGTAACATTTCTTCAGATTAGACACATGGAAAGTATGGTGAACTCTGCTCAACTCTTGAGGAAGTTCCAGCCTGTAGGCAACTTTCCCAACTTTTGCTAACACCTTGAAAGGTCTGACATATCTCGGGTTCAGCTTACCCCGCTTACCGAATCGTACGACCCCTTTCCAAGGTGAGACCTTGAGCATAACTCTGTCCCCAATCTCGAACTCCATCGGCTTTCGTTTCCGATCAGCGTAGCTCTTTTGTCGATCCTGTGCAGCTTGCATCCTTTGCTTGATCAGGACGATCTTTTTCGTTGTTTCTTGGATTAATTCCGGGCCAGTCAGTTGGGCTTCCCCAACTTCGGCCCAGCACACCGGTGATCGACATTTTCGACCATACAGTGCCTCATAAGGGGCGGCCTTTATGCTAGCGTGATAACTATTGTTGTATGAAAACTCGGCCAATGGCAAATGCTTAACCCAGCCCTTGCCAAAATCGATCACGCAAGCACATAACATGTCCTCGAGAGTTTGAATGGTTCTCTTGCTCTGGCCGTTAGTTTCTGGATGATACGCAATGCTCATGCTAATATCCGTACCCAAAGCTTTCTGAAATGATCTCCAAAAATTTGAAGTGAATCTTCCGTCACAATCACAGATAATTAAGGCAGGTATCCCGTGTTTGGCCACTATCCTGTTCAGGTACAACCTTGCCAACTTGTCCAATGGATCATTCTCCCTTATTGGTAAGAAGTGAGCAGATTTTGTAAGTCGATCCACAATCACCCAGATGGTGTCAAAACCTTGTGACGACCTAGGAAGTTTGGTGATAAAATCCATCGTGATATTATCCACTTCCATGGGGTATTTCTGGTTGTACTAGCTAACTCCCGAGGGCCTTTGATGTTCGGGCCTGGACCCTTGCAACAGGTCAGGCGTTTGTAACATCTGTGGCGATGTCAGCCTTCATGTTTGGCCACCAGTAATTTCTTTACATCTTGGTACATCTTTTCGGAACCGGGATGGATAGAATATTTCAACTTGTGGGATTCGTGCATAATACGGATCTTAAGTCCTCCATTAGCAAGGTATCCAACTCCTACTGTGTAAACATAGTGTTCCATCGGCATGCGGTTCCAATCTCTCCCTGGGTATATCCCTTCGGATTATACTGCCTACATCTTCATTCACGAGATTCTCTGGTTTCTAGGCTTCGATCTGAGCTTCTAATATTGTTTGGGAAGATCCAAACCATTGTCACTAACTAAGGCTCGTACCCTACAGTGGACATATCCGTTTTCCTTACGGTCAGCGCATCGGCACTACGTTTTGCATTCCAGGATGATAACGAATATTCTCAATCGTTAGTTCTCAGTAATTCCAGCAAACGGCGTTGTCTCATGTTAAGCTCCTTTTGATCGAGAATGTGTTGTAGGGCGAGGGGCCCTTTTTGGTTGGTGGAACACGGTGCATCTGGTTCGTATAGATAGTGTCTCCATATCTTTAGGGCAAACTCATACGACCCAAGCTCGAAATCATGAGTGGTGTAGTTTTCTCGTGAACATTTAATTGTAGAAAAAAAACAGCGTAGGCAATCACTTTCTATCTCTGCATTAACCACAGCACTATAACACCTTTGTGACGCATACACAGTCAGACCACAAAGTTTCGCTCCCCTACTGCACACTTCTGTTATTAACTGAAAAGCGTTCTCTTCCTTTTCTCCCCAGTCAAACTTGATTCCTTTCTGAGTAAGTTTTGTCATTGACTTAGCAATCTTCGAAAATCCTTCATGAACCTCGGTAGTAACCAGCAAGACCTAAAAATTGGCGGATTTCTGTTGGTGTCTTAGGAGATGCCCAATCTTTGATAGACTCTATCTTGGCTGGATCCACATGTATGCCGTCTACTTCAATGCCATGGTTCCGAGAACTTATACCATTCGGGAAATTCCAAAATTCTACAGTTTGAAATCTTTGCATACATCTTCTCTTTCTTAAGTAGGTTCCCAAAATGGTTTAAGGTGTTCTCATGTCTTCTTTTTCGTCTTTTGAATAAATAAGTATGTCATCGATGAAGACAATTACGAATTATCCAAGTAAGGCTTGCACACTCGGTTCATGAGGTCCATGAATACCGCAGGTGCGTTTGTCAGTCCGAATGGCATAACCTGGAACTCGTAATGGCCATACCGAGTTCGAAATGCCGTCTTTGGAATGTCTTGCTCTCGTACTCTAAGCTGGTGATATCCTGATCTCAGATCTATTTTGAATAAATATGGATCCTTGACAGTTGATCAAAACAAAATCGTCGATCCTCGGGAGGGATAACGATTCTTTATGTCAGTTTATTTAACTCTCGGTAGTCGATGACATCCTGAATGACCGTCCTACTTTTTGACAAATAAGACGGGCTCCCAGGTGAGAACTAGGCCTTATGATCTTTGTCAGAAGTTCTTGTAATTGTTCTGATAATTTCTTCATTTCAGATGGAGCCAATCGATACGGTGCTCGAGCTACGGGTGCGGCTCCTGGAATTAAGTCGATTTGGAATTCCACTGGTCGAGCTGGAGGAAGACCTGGCAAGTCCTTGGGAAATACTTTAGGAAAATCTCAAATAATTGGTTCGTTCTCTTTATCTGTTTTTCATTTCCGACTTGTCTCTCCTCTTTCTTGGCGGATATCTGTGCTAAATAAGACCTGGATCCTTTGGCCCTATGTACTCCTGAGCTTTTGAACATGAGATAACTGTCAAACCGGGGATTCTCTCCGTTGCTACTTTCATTTGCCACAAAAAGTCAAGTTTCATTCCCATTAGGGAATTTGAACAAGTTTTCATGCACACGATCACGGGTGGATTCTTTCCTTAACCCAGTCATACCGATAATGTACATCGGAACTACCCAGTTCTTACGAACATTTGATTATGTTGAGATGGCCTATACATATTTTAGGTGCAAACCTCGTATAATAGTGTTATCTCGACATAATTTCCATCAGCTATTCGACCTCATAAACTAATATTTCTAATGGAGTTGGGCGATGATTATCAGGATCTAAATGTAGGGGTTAATAAAACTTCTTTCGGCACCAGTGTCGGAACAAGATAGATGCTATATTGGTTATTCTAAGTGGAATGTACCGTGACGAATTGGCATCAGGGTTGTCTCGGGGCCAATTCCTCTTGTCTGCATTCCCAACTGCATAAACCAGCCTTGTGCATTCCTCTTTTCTCCTCTTTATTCTTCACCTTCGGACAATCTCTCTTGAAATGTCCTGGTGCTCCACACTCAAAACAACCGTTTCCTTTGGGGGCTGCCCCATTTCCCTTCTGAGTATTAGCAATATTTGTGCTACCAGTACTCCTGCAATCGCGAGCAAAGTGCCCTATTTTGTTGCACTTGTGGCACCGCGGGTGGCACGGGCCATTGTGGTGAAGATGGCACTTGGTGCATTTGGGCAGAGATCCCCCATAAGGCTTCCTTTTGTCTGCCCATGCTGTAGACTTTGGTGACATTCTGCCTCTTGAAGGGTTGTTGTTGGTGACCATGGTTGTTTCTGGATGAATTATCAGCCTTCCTTTTGTTGTCAGATTGCCTTTCCGCGTAGGTGTGGAGTTTCTGATCCATCAAGTCATTGGCCAACTCATCATAGTCTATCCAAGTCTTGGGCCTGGCAGACTTGATGTTCCATAAATGTTGTCAGGAAGTCCACTGATGTACTTGTCAACCTTCTCGGTTTCATTGGCAACAAACTTGGTACATATCAGGGTTAACTCTTGGAAATGTTCAGTGTATGTGGACGTGTTTCTTGACCTTTAGGGATCCACAGCTCGATTTATAATTTCTGATTCAACCCTGCGGACAATACTTGTCCGTTATCTTTTTCTTGAGTACTTCCAAAGGCAGCTGTATGACCTCTGACCTAGGTTCTTATCTGACCATTCCACCAAGTCAAAGAACACCTAAGGAGGTGCCGGTGGCAAAACTTTCCTTGATATCTCAATAGCAACACTGATATTGAAAAACTGACTCCATTTTTCCATCCACGAGTTAAAAAACACGCCTTCGTCCTTGAGTGCAAGGTGAACACTTCATGAAGTCAGCGTAAAAACAAGGGCGCGCAGTTTGCACGTTCCTTCGGTTATCCCCGTGAACTTGTAGTTCCTCTTTTCATTGGTGGAGTTTCGCAAAAGAGCTTGGTCGATCATTGCTTGGATGGATTCTGGAGTCATGTTGTTTGGGTTGGTGTTGTTAACAGGGGTATTTGGTCCTCTTCTGGTTGTAGGTGCCATGATTTGTCTAGATCACAAAAGACAAACATAGGTTATATGGACAGGACTATAATAATAAATAGATGAGATAATCAACACAAGAGAGGTATATGGTACAAAGTAACACATCCATTTCATTCATAACTTTGAAAATTTTACACGAAATAGTTGTCGGAGTACACATAATATAATACGAAAGATCTAAGGCTATGATAGCGGGGAAAACCCCTAATACTTAACATGCCTGTACAATGACCTAGCAAGATACAAATACATAAATCACTAAATGTGACTGCCGGCATCCCCCGAAGCATCCTGGTGATCTGGAATCATAGCCTCTTGTCCTGGCTGTCTAGCTCTCCTCTGCTGCTCTCGCAGTGCTAACAACTCAGCCTGCATGTCGCTCATCTCTCGCCTCATATCTCTGATGACTCGGAGAGTCTCTACCATCTGGTCCTGACGCCTACGATCAGACTCTCAAAGCGCTGCTAACTCAGCATGCTGCACCTGAAAGCGAGTCTCATGTACCTGATGCTGTGTCTGAATGAGAGTACTCTGCAGGTGTAGCTATGTCTGGTGTGCCTGGAGATGGGTCTCGTGTGCATACACATGATCACGATGGGTCTGAAGCTCCTGTTTTTTTTTTTTTTTAATGAGTCGCCTGACTCAACCCTATGAGTTGAGGTCCCAAGCCTCTCGGGAAGCATAGGCCTCATCCTCCATCATCCATACTGTCTCTTGGAGAGTCATCCTATCCCCCATAAGTAAATTGACCCGCTGTGAGTCCATATCGACTGCTGGGATATAGAGAATACTTTCTAAGGCACATCCTCTCGTAAAGATACAGTCCTGTGTATCATGCTCATGGAGCTCAACAAGCTCTGTGACCCTAGTATTGACCTCTTCCACGGTCATAGGTGCTATCTTGGAACTGCCTCTGCCGATCTACCAACGTACCCCTCAATCCGTACCGAATCTTAATCCACTGTCGCCTTTCTTTAGCATCTACCGTGCTGACAAACCCATAATCTATCCCATGACCTCTGGTAGGTCTAGTAGTGGAACTCTCCCCGACCTCGTATCTAGAACCAAGAGTGGACAAATACAACCTCTTGCGGGGAGGCTGCTCAGACTCAGGAATATCATCCCTACGGTCAACATGTGGTGGTATGTATAGAGATGGTGGTAGTGGTGGTAGTGGAGGTGGTGGTAATGCGGCAGTAACTGCATCAATAAGAGCCTGAGTGGATGCTATCCTGAGTGTTTGGATTTGGGTTAGACACCCAGATGATGGTAGTAAAGGTGGTGAACGGGGCCGTGCACCTAGCAAGGCGTCCCTTGTTGAGGTGGTGAAAGTGAGATAGGTGGTGTCGGTTAATTGGAGTAGTCATGGTCAGAAGTCTCTCAACCTCTGCCTCAGGTGGAAGGGATATGGAAGTCTGGGGCCGGACGATAATCCTAGCTCCAATAGTAATGTGAGTGGAGGGTGGTGGTATAACAGGCTCTGTTCCCTCAGGTAGGAAAACAGGCTCGTCAACAGGTGCAACAATAGTAGAGTCGGCCGGAGCTATGTGCTCCTCCTCCTCGTCCTCCTCGTCCTCATTGGCGTCATCCCTAGATGAATCACCGTCATTATCATCTCCATCATCTCCCCTATCCATAGGATAGTCAACTGGACCATCCTCTGTCTCATCATCCTCGTACTCCTCTAGATCCTCTTCGGGATCCGACTCAGTAACATGTCCGGGTAATGGCTTGCTTTCAGCCAGAAACTCTTGTCATCTGTCCTGAGGAACTGGCGGTGTCTGTGGGTTCTCTGGGCCTGGTATGTAATCTGGTGATGGTGGGACTACTGGCTGTTTTATAGCGGGGGAGGTCTGTCGTATCTATACGATGTACCGTTAGAATGCCCTCCCTTAGATACCTCCTCACATTGGCTCCTTAGAAGCTCTGCCGTACTCAGAGTCGGTGTAGGAACGAAGTGTAGGTAACAGCAGATGGTCGCCAGAAGACCATAATTACTGCAAAAGCAAAAATAACTATATATACGTTTAATTAGAGGAAAGATTCGGTATGATATGTCTATACGTTTTAATAATAAAAGATCCTTATATTAATATACGTAATCTCAATTAGATACACGTATATCAATCATGTAAAGGCACTTAGTACCCTATAATGCTAAGTAGTGCATGTTTAGTAAGCATATATGCGTAGATGTAACAAGTAATGCATGTATGTCCCTAGCAAATCACATTTGTGGATAAACAGTTTTGAAAATGGTTATAATCCAGACAAAATTCTTTTGACCTGGTTCTCTATAACCTTGCTCTGGTACCAAATCTGTAACTCACCTCAATTTGAGCGCAGCGAGGAATGTTGAATATCGAGGGCGTTATATTTATGGATCAATAGCACAAAGATATTAGAACGACCCACTACTCGTGTCGTTGGGAAAAAGAATAAATTGGATTAACAAATTACTTGTTGTTACATGAGACCATGCTTTCAAAATGTTCAAAAAAATATTAAATTAAAGATTCCGGTATAACAATTGTCCCCAAAAATTGTAATAAGACCCCAAATCTTAAGTGTTGACTCTTCAATTATTGACTTCCAATGTATCATTGCACCTCGTGCCTTATTGACCTGAAAAACATGCTTAAAACTTCAACATAAAGTTGGTGAATTCATAAGTTTATGTGAATAAATGGTAGGACCATAAGATTTCCATGTGTATGATTTAGCAACACATGCAAACATCATAAAAAGTGATTTCGTTTTCCTAAGCTCATGACACCGAAGCTTGACATGTATGAATGCAAATAAATTGCCAGTAATTGCCCATGAATGATGTTCTAACCCGAAACATCCCAAATTCGACATGCTATAGCGTTCGTCCCCGGTGATAGCTAGTCACCCGAACGGGGATTGTCAATCCCGAATAGATCTATCAATAACATTCGCGCTCACACGGGCTCAATGGGTTATCGCTACTTAGGCAAACTCGTAATCGTTGTATAAAATGTACACTTGCGTCCAATTTGTAAAACAAAGCATGTTCTCACCCCAAAGATGTAAATCATTTAAATAACATTAAAACATGGGGCTATGAACTCACCTGAGTGAATAGTCCTCTGGAAATTGATAATAGATATCCAAGTATGAACCACACCGTCAAATACCTAAGTAAATACGGCCAGTCTTAGTCTACAAGTTTAGGCTAAAGACTCGATGGTTTATTTGCTAGTTTATATATACTGTTATCACTTGTGTGGTGGTGTACGTGTTTAATGTATTTGAAATTGTTTGATGGCTCTTGGGAAAACGGATATACTTTCTTAATAAATATACTTATTTATTAAGTCGTAAATTAAACCCGTTTAATGTCCGAATATATTAATATTCGACCGATTCTTTAAGCGTTTTATTATTTCACTTTTGATCACAAAATAGTACCTTAAGCTTCTTAGATATTACACTTTTAGTCCTCTAGGTTTATAAAATGTAAAACATTTACATGTAAACCCTTTATTTTGATAATTACATAATTAGTCCTTTACGTTTTTAAAAATGAAAATTTTAGGTCTTTATGGTTACTACTGGTAGAATATAGTCTATTACTACTGGTGCATTTTAGTTACTCTGCTAGAATAATATTTGTATTAGTACTGGTAGTACTATAATGGTTACTAATGGTAGATATAGTCATACTACTGGTAGCATATTAGTTCATCCTGGTAGAATAATATGTCATTATGTACTTGGTAGTAATATAATGTTACTATGGTAGATATTTCATTTACTATGGTAACATATTAGTTACTCCTGGTAGAATAATATTATCATTAGTACTGGTAGTACTATAATGGTTACTACTGGTAATGTTATAGTTAGTTCGGGTAGTACAAATGCATTCGTAAGTTATTTAAGTTGCTTAGCTGTTTGGTTATTGATACGCTCAGATGAGCTATTTTTGAGCTTATTGGGCTCGTTGGCCCAACAACCATTTACTGAAAATTAGTACCAAGGTCCATTAAGGTTCGTTCGGTTTTTAAAGGGTATAAGGGCCTATATAAGTTTCAATAAGCTCGTAGGTCACCTTAATAAGCTCGTAGAGCTTATTAATAAGCTAGGGTCTCCACTGTTGGGCCTGTTGGGCCCGAGTGTAGTGCGTGGGTTATCAAAGCCATTAGTGGCCTCGTTAGGTGGTTTTAGTAACTCTTAGACACTGTAAACGAGCTAGTTATACCAAATGCGAGCTTATTTTGATGCATAGGGTCGTGTTCGCTACATATACATGCTAGATAAGGTTGCCTACACTTTCCTTAGTCTTCATGTCGTGTTTACAAGAAAGTTTACGTATAGTTTTCTTACCATTTTGTGTATAATGTATATTGTTTACGTCTAGGTCCAAGTTTTTCATATAAATAGGGCACTTAAGCCCCTAGATTGACATAATCCATCTTTGTACATGCGTTTTAATTAGGTCTTTGCACCACACAAGTATAACATGTACATATATAGGTGCGTGAACCCTATATGGGTCGCGACACAAGTCTAGAAATCAAGCGACAATTAAACTATGAATTGCAAAGTGTCGTGAGGGACTTACAAGGGTCCTATAGCTCTTAGATTGAGAAATGGACGTGATGTGTGCTAGCCCTTAGCTTGTAGACCCCTTGTGGATACTCGTTGATTATCCTTAGCTTGTGTGTGTTCTCAAAATGTGACGAATATAGGTGTGTATGGTTGCGTTTTGTGATCCGAATAAGAGAAGAAAGTATATAAGAGTTTGGAAATGTGTTAAGTGAGCTAGTGAATATTATTTATAGGATGAGAAGCTAGTTAGCTCTCTTGGTTTCACAAACCACCCACACCGAACCAAATTTGTACCTTAGGAGGTGGTTTTGAGTTTCCTAGTTGCTAACACATGGTTTTACTAAACCATCTTAGTACCATTCTTAATTACTCTCAAGATGTACAAGATTTGGCTTAGCTAGCAAATCTTATGGATTTGTGTGTTGGTTCCTAGTCATCCGCGACACAATGGAAAATCAAGAGGCATAATGGTCATTAAACCAAGTGTAAATGACTATAGGAGACCATTAGGACAAGTACTTAATGAGTTAGAGGAAGTACTTAGTATTGTAAGAGATCATTAAGAAATATTTCCTACTTGTTCTTTAGTTAAACATTCTAGTTATGTTTTAATTGGCTAGTCTGTACAAGATTTTTTGGGTTAGGAAATCTTAAGGATCTTCCTATATGCATGCATGTTGCCGAATCCACAAGGGTAAAAGGAAGGCCATTTGGTCCTTGTCCATTGTGTAAATGTTTAGTGGAGACAAACTAGTATTAATTAGTTAGGGGATGTACATGTACTTGTAGGATTATTAGTGGGATGTTTAAGGATTCCTAGATGTATGTGTGGGTGTAACGGACTTAGTGGCATTTGGACACAAAAATTGATTAAAGTTTTGTGTTTAAGGTTATAAGTTGGGTATTGGTTTGAGTCTAGGTAAGTCTAGGTATTTTCGGGGTGTGTCCAAATGTATTTTATAGCGAAACGTAACCCTTTTACGTGACCAATAAATATACAATACTCAAAGTACATAATTATCTTTTTAATAATTATTTCTTACTTGGTTGATGTAAACCTTAATTTATTTGATGACCGTTTACCTTCATTGATTATTTTTAGTCTACGCGATTTAGCTTAAAAGTAAATATTAAAAGTAAACGCGTATCGGACTAAAATAAATAGTGATCATTAATAGAGTCGTACAATGACACGAAAATGAGAAATGTTACACGAATGATGTGAATAGATCTATTTGGGCTGGACTCCCCGTTGGTGTACCCAGTTACGTGTAACCAATTACACATCATTAGAAATCACGCGGGTATTTTGGCAAAGGTACCCACAGGGGCTATAACGTATCACCATACCCTAAGGCTTCGGATTCATGAGCTAATGGCAATAATAAATATGTTTTCAATACCGGGTGTATATCAACGTAACCCGAATATCGCACTTGCATTCAAATTATATTACTTAAACCTATGGATTTCACTCAACCTTTGTGTTGACTTTTTAGCATGTTTTATCTCAGGTAACTAATGGCACAGAGTGGCGAGGACATGAAGATGGAAAAAGTTATTCTTAAACTTTATTGTATAGATTTTGGAACCTCTCGTTTGTAAAAACTCTGAAGAAATAATGAATGGATAATACTTATTTTTCAAAAAAACGACTCTTGTTTATTCGTTTTCTATGTTCTGATTTGTTGTACCTTGAAGTAATACCAGATTAGCTTCCGCTGCCTATATGTAAAAATTGGGGGTTGTTAATGATTGGTATCAAGAGCCAACATTATAGAGACAAAGGTTAAAACTTAACTATAACTATACTTTTCTTGTTCCATCCAAAGAAAGTCTCCGTGGCTATATCTCCTGGAATGGTATGTAAAGTTACATACCTATTATATTACTAAATAAATAACTTATGTTATTTACTGCTGGGTTGTTAAGCAGAACGATGTCTTCCCCCGACCATCTATGCCATTTGGAGGATGCTATTCTACTAATTTTCCCTAACTATGTTCCCCGCGCTTCTCTGGATTATTGTCCCTGCTCTAAGGGAAAACTTACTCTAGTGTTTCTAATTTATTTAGAATTGTCCGCTGTTCATCGACCTTGCGTTATTCTCGATGCTCCTTACATGAAGGTTTTACAAGCTTTCTATCTGAAAAATCACAATCCCGCCTCCAATTATCAGATACCCCACCTAAACCTCGCAGAATTGCTTTCTTCCAGAAGGCTTCTTTCCCCAGACAAAATATCTTCTTTCTATCCCTGTTCCAACTTCAAAATTTTGAGATTCGGCGAACAGCTCTTAAACGTCCAATATCGCAGCGTCTATGAAGATCAATCCTGGATATCCTTAAATCAGCCTAGAAGCAATCCCATCGAACGTATCGGCATATTGAAAATGGAATCGAAGGCCGTGGAAAAGGAAACTTATAATTATTCAACGGATTTTGAGCTCTGGAAGCGAACTTCAGCTAGCTCCTACTCAGATTTCCAAACTCAGAGAGAGCAAAAATAGGATGCAAACATAAAATTCTCCTAGCCCGTATCAGAATTGTTCAATTGGGGGAAGTTATCAACGACATGGAAACTCGTCACCAATCCAGACTCATAAAAAACTCGCATGAATCCATCATCGAACTCCAGAAACCGCATAGATAGATCTTCCAGTTTCCTAGTTTAAATTCTGAAGGGAGTGTTTTTTTTAGTTTAAACTAGCACGGATGTGTGGTATAAATAAAAACACTTGTCAAATCTTGACTATGTATAGTAAAAAGGCAAGTTGTTCTAATATAAAGGCAATCCCGTTATCTACCTTGTTGTTTTTCCTGCTTTATTGCATCTCATCATTCATCCATCACTTTATTCATTTCATCATTCATTCATCATTCATCCATCGTACATTCATCATCATACCATAACCTTTAGATATCACCATTGTTAAAAATGCTTAAATGAAGCATTATTCTTTAAGCATTTCAACAATAAGCATTTCTCTTTAATCATTTTAAAGAAGAACAAGCATTATACTTGTGATATCATTCTTATTACGTGTTATCTTTTGTTGGTAGAATGCCTCCAAAAAGAGCATCAACAATGGAAGCACCAGCTATGACTCAAGATGCCATTAGAAAGTTAGTTGCTGATAGTGTCACCTCGGCTCTAGAAGCTCAAGCTGCAACAATGGCAAGTGCTAGTAATCCCGACAGGAACACCGGTCCTACTGGAACTCCTGTAGTGAAAACGGGAAACTACAAAGAGTTTATTAGCTGTCAACCTTTCTACTTTAATGGTACGAAAGGAGCAGTAGGCCTTATTCGCTGGTTTGAACGAACCGAATTAGTATTCTCCCGTAGCAGATGTGCCGAAGAGAATAAAGTAACATTTGCTACTGGTACTTTAACTGACGATGCCTTGTCCTGGTGGAATGCATATGCCCAGCCTATGGGAATAGAGCAAGCCAATCAAATCACCTGGACTGAGTTAAAAAGGCTTCTGACGAACAAGTATTGTCCCCGGACTGAGATCAGGAAGATGGAAGAAGAACTTTACAATCTGATTGTAAAGGGAAATGATCTTAAACCTTATGTTAGAAGATTCCAAGAATTAACGGTTCTATGTCCAAACATGGTGCCAAACAACGATAAACTCTTGGAAGCTTTCATCGGGGGACTACCTCGAAGCATTGAAGGAAATGTTACTGCCTCTAAACCTCAAACTTTAGAGGAAGCCATCAACATAGCCCAAAGGCTAATGGATCAAGTAACTAAGCATGCTCCAATGCAAGTATCGAGTGACAACAAAAGAAAGTTTGACGACAGAAGAACTTTCAACAACAGCTCCCGCAGCAACAACAACTACCGCAACACCAACAATCGCTACAACAATCGTCAACAACAAAACCGAAGGCAAGAAACTGGTAGAGCCTATGCTGTTACTCCATCAGAAAATAGTAGGTATGCCGGAGATCTCCCTTTGTGCAAGAGATGCAATTTCCATCACACCGGACCCTGTACTGGTAGGTGTAATAATTGCAACAGAATGGGCCATCTAAGCAAGAACTGCCGAAGCAAGAAGCCAGCCACCAGAAGTAATCAACTCCTAGTGACAGTGGTTTGCCATGCCTGTGGTGAGAAAGGACACTACACAAATCAGTGCCAAAAGACCAACATTAATGCCCAAGGAAGAGCCTACATGCTGAGAGATAAGAATGCCCAACAAGACCCAAACGTCGTTACGGGTATGTTTCTCCTAAATCAGCATTTAGTCAGGGTATTATTTGATTCCGGAGCTGATAGAAGTTTTATATCCTTATCGCTTGCCTCTATGCTAAATATTCCGTCTATTACAATAGATACCTTTTATAATATCGAAATGGCTGACGGAAACTTAGTAAGCACAAACACTATTATTAAAGGCTGCACTCTAACTTTGCTAAATCAACCTTTTGAAATCGATCTCATGCCAATTAAACTTGGTAGTTTCGACGTAGTCATTGGTATGGATTGGTTATCCAAATATCGTGCCAAAATTCTCTGTGACGAGAAAGTTGTTCACATTCCTATCGACGGTGAAACTCTAATCATTCGAGGTGATCGAAGTAAAACTCGACTAAATCTCATATCCTGTATAAAAACCAAAAAGTATATATCCTGAGGTTGTCAAGTTTTTATGATCCAAGTTGTGGAGAAGAAAGCAGACGAGAAAAGACTCGAAGACATTCCCGTGGTCAAAGAATTCCCAGATGTCTTTCCTGAAGATCTACCTGGTATCCCTCCCGTTCGCCAAGTAGAATTCCAAATCGACTTAATCCCCGGAGCAGCACCTATAGCTCGAACACCTTATAGATTAGCTCCTTCAGAAATGCAGGAGTTGTCTAATCAACTTCAAGAACTAACCGACCGAGGTTTCATTCGACCAAGTACATCGCCTTGGGGAGCTCCTGTCTTATTTGTTAAAAAGAAAGACGGATCTTTCAGAATGTGTATCGATTACCGAGAGTTGAATAAACTTACTATAAAGAATCGTTACCCATTACCCAGGATCGATGACTTATTCGATCAACTTCAAGGTTCAAGCGTTTACTCAAAAATCGACTTAAGATCAGGTTATCATCAACTGAGAGTAAGGGAAGGAGATATTCCTAAGACTGCTTTCAGAACAAGATACGGACACTATGAATTTCAAGTCATGCCATTTGGTTTAACAAATGCACCTGCTGTATTCATGGATCTCATGAATCGTGTTTGTAAACCTTATCTGGATAAGTTTGTAATTGTGTTCATCGATGATATTCTTATCTATTCTCGCAACGAAGAAGAACATGCAAGTCATCTCAGGATTATCTTGGAATTACTCCGAAAAGAGAAATTGTATGCCAAGTTCTCTAAATGTGATTTCTGGATACATATCGTGCAATTTCTTGGCTCTCATCGAAATCACGGACTTCATGTTTGACCCTAGCCAAAATCGAAGCCGTTAAGAATTGGACATCCCCCGCACAGCCCACAGAAGTGCGTCAATTCTTAGGCTCACCGGCAATTACCGAAGTTTATCGAAGGTTTTTCAAAGATGCGAAAGCCATTGACTAAATTAACCCAGAAAAAACCAAGAGTTATATTCCGATGGGTTATCACAGCACCACCACACCTTACTATCATTCTAACTCTTAGCTACAACAACCACACCATTTCTACAAACTCACGAACACGCCTCCATAGATGAACGTTCATTGCGGAATATATGTCTCTTCCAATATCAATCTACAGTGTTTATACACTCTCTAGAACCAGCTACTAATAGGATACACACTCATACTATCTCTTCTTGGTCTCGCCTCTTCCGAGGCCGTGACTGACACAAATCCCTCTCATCGAAGTAACAGCGTAGGTGAGAGGTTCGTAATATACAGTATTTACGCGCCACCAGAATCACACAAATCAGTGGATTCTCTACTGACTACTTTGCATATACACACACGATACTCTATCACCACACTAACATCGCTGATGACCAACACTATAACACACTCGATTCTCAGCACGATCATTCGCCATAGTATACTCTGCGTCACTAAATCCTCAAATTCTAGTCTACGAGATCTACTTGTCCCTTAATAACTATCCTATGTGCAAGACACTTATTCGAACTCTCTTTCTATGTGAGCGCGCGCAACGTTCTATGTCTCTCTTCTCGCGAATCTCTCCACTACACAGACATACCGGTTCGCACTACACCAATACACTCTTCCGATGCGCCGCAGGACACATGTCTAGAGAGACCTATTTGTCATACGACCCACGCCCGCCGCGCAATCATAGGGTCCCACATGACGCGCACAAATCAAGCGCCAAGCGACTCTAGTGGCGTCTCTTGCTCGCATGAACTTCGTTAAGTGCACTACATACCAATCCCACCCAGAACAAAGAGCCAAAGCAAACGATCGGCCTTACCGACGTCAACAACGTAGATGTACCAATTCTGAGTCTCGAACAATAGATCTCGCGTGAATAACAAACACCACCCCATCCTGCTTCTATCAGCATTCTAATCTGTAAACCGCGCTCTTACTATAAAATAACACTACACGCATCTTCTAATCTTCAAATCCTCGAATACCCCAAAAGAAGCCCACCACACACTGCCAAAGCAAACAATTCGTCTCTACTCTCTCAACGCGACAAACTGTCACTCCGCGAGAAAGCGAGACTATGAGGCACAACACAACCCTCTTGAGAACCGCGTCTTCTCGCGAGTCAGATTCTCTGACAGTCCACACACCGCATGATCACTTACTTACAAACACAGCACAAACACACAACCAATACGAAGCGGCTCTAGCGGTATCACCCACTCACATAGGTCTACATACCACGCGCGAGTAGACCTTGACCGATATCCCAAGCTAAGCACCAGAAAAACATTGCTTAAAACGGTCAACATAAAGTTGGTGAATTCATAGGTTTAGTTTAAACATAATAAAGGTGACCAACAAGAATGAAAACGAAGTACCAATTAAAACAGATACAATTTCACATGCAAAAGTAATTTACCTTGCACTAACTCAAGAAATTGAGGCTCAATATGTAAGTAGCATATAAATCATGCCAAGTAAGTAAAGCTTGCCCAACAGGTATCCGACCAAAGATAACCTAAACGAAATCCGACATGTTATAATCCGTTAGTTCGGCACCATCGCGGAACACTCACGCAGCTGAACACTATAAATCTCTCCACCTATCAGTCTCACGTCTAAATATATCTCACATGGCGACATACATCTACGAGGATCCCCTAACCAAAGGATGATATCATCTCTCATCACAACACTAGCAACTCCGACTTAATACGCGCCACTATAGGCGACATCACACCTTCACGACCGTGCGCCATATCGATCTCGTGACCACTAGCGTTACTATCTCTAACAACGGGGATTCTCTCTGTGCGAGCGAGAACATGACTCTGGACTACACATGATAATTCTCGAGAGATGCAAATATCGATTACAACAAACACCACTCTCGCTCCACTCCGGGTTCGCGCACAAACCCAGACAACCGATACCGTGGAAATGGTGTAAGAATCACACGAGCGCGGCATTGCACTTACACCAATGTGTAGAGACCCGCGTCCATGCACACATCGAAAAGCACACAATGTTCACATCACACCAAAAAAAGGGGGGGAAGCTACCCCAAACCTCAACGGACAATGATGCCATATGGGTCAATGTCGATCGTCCCCAACTATACCAAATTCATCACTTTCATTCCCATATCGAGCGAACGATAGTAAATGGAAACTCTTACGAGATTATACATCAAAGAAATAGTCTCTCGACATGGCGTACCAATCTCTATCATCTCGGATCGTGACAGTCATTTCACATCCAGATTCTGGCAATCACTACAAAATGCTTTGGGTACTCAACTAGACATGAGTACAACATATCATCCTGAAACCGATGGACAAAGTGAAAGAACCATCCAAACACTCGAAGACATGCTACGAGCATGTGTTATAGATTTCGGGAAAGGATGGGATAAACATTTACCATTGGTAGAATTTTCGTACAATAACAGTATCAATGCCAGTCATCAGGCAGCACCATTTGAAGCACTTTATGGACGAAAGTGTAGATCACCTGTTTGCTGGGCCGAAGTTGGAGATTCTCAACATATGGGACCATAAATAATTCAAGAAACCACTGAAAAGATCGTACAAATTCGTCAACGCTTGCAAGCTGCAAGAGATCGACAAAGAAGTTACGCCAATGTAAGGCGAAAGCCTTTAGAATTTCAAGTTGGCGATCATGTTATGTTGAAAGTATCACCTCGCAAGGGTATCTTTCGATTCGGAAAACGAGGAAAGCTTAATCCATGATACATTGGACCATTCAAAATTCTTGAACGAATTGGCCTAGTAGCGTACAAACTAGAGCTTCCTGAAGAGCTTTGTACTATCCACAATACTTTCCACATTTCTAATCTCAAGAAGTGCTTATCCGACGAATCTCTCGTTATTCCAATGAAAGAACTTCAACTCGACGACAAGCTTAACTTTGTAGAAGAACCAGTAGAAGTTATGGACCGTGAGATCAAGCAACTCAAGCGAAGTCGTATTCCTATAATCAAAGTACGATGGAACTCTAAAAGAGGACCAGAATTTACATGGGAACGTAAAGACAAAATTTGTGCCAAATGTCCTCATCTATTTTCAATCATCACTTCAAGTTTTAATTAAACTCGGGACGAGATTTCGGAGAGGGTGGGCAGACTAATAACAACCCACAATTTTCATAAATGTAAATATCCATCTATTAAGTTAGATGATGTACAATCTATCAGTTATATATGAACTCACCTTTTTCAGGGAAATTTTTCGCTTTATTACATTACATTACTTTGCCAATATCTTAATATGCAATATAACCTGCATAACTCAAGTTAACGGACTCAGACAAGCACCTTACCTCCCTAGCTTCTTACAAGCATCTCTCTTCAAAATATCTTCCATTTATATTGTATAAAATTCATCACATGCATCCATATTTTTTTTTTTTTTTGATTGATTTTTATACTTTTTTATTTTTTTTATTTTTTCATTGTTTCTCTATCTTAGCCGCGACAAAGAAAGAAGAAAACAACACATCCAAGCTAGTTTCTAGCTTAACCAACACATCCTATAGACCCTCCTCATCACCCTCTAGACCTCCTATGTGTCCTAACCAGATCATGAAGCTTGCTTACTCATTATACCTTCAAATGGGTATAAATAGGACTCATATGTCTTCATTTTTCTTCATCCCCCACTTCCTCCTCTATAACCCTTCATAGAAGCAATCCTTTGCTCTAATAGATCCTAAGTGATCTTAAGAAGTCTCAAGTACAGAAAGGAAGCAAAAGAAACCAAGAAACGAAGCCCCGGAGTCGTTACTCTAGCCGTACGAAGCCGAAAGTCCCGATTCTGACCCGTTTCCAAGCTATAAGCTCAAACCAGGTTCTCTAAACTTATGATCTGCTTTCATAATTCTTCCAATGTTCAATATGGTCCATGATAAAATCATAAATAAAGCTTTTAACTCAAAAAACCTAAGATGTTAATGCCTTTTTGATCCAAAACCGTACACCCGAAACCCTAATTTTATGTTTTTACTTAAACTATGGGTTAAACTTGTAAACTTTTGTTATAATCAATCCTAATAATCTATTATAATGTTAAAATAACTACTTTGATAAGTCATGAGAGAATTTGATTTTAAAACTCGCGCGTTTTCATTTTGAAACCCTAATTTGACCCGTTTTACCTTTTAGCTTAACGAATCGTTAAATTAAACTTATGTTGTGTTAAATCTTCATATTTTTAGTTTATTATAACTTTTAAATGACTATTAAAATGTTAAATTTAAGCTTGCATAGCAATTTGGAATAACATGTTTTTATAATTATAATCCATGCAAGGGGTATATATTGTAAATTCATAGCTCCGAAACTTATAAACAAAAAGGACTAAAAGTGTCATTTTATTAAAAGTTATACTATAGGGTCTATTATGTCACATAATAAAGTATTAGTTTACTTGGTAAACAAAAAAAATTTGAAAGGACCAAATCGTAAAAAGCAAACCCAGGGGTCTACTGCAAATTTCTAAACCCAAGGTCCCTAAAACGTAACATTTGAGAAAAAGTGTAAAATCAGATTCAAACCATTACCAGACAAAACTTTATTAATCCTCCTCGAGCTTAACATCCTAGAATTGAATACAAATACTTAAAACTACTTATTTTTCTAAGTCCTTATAATCATTCATCATCGATGTGCTTATCAAAAAATTCATGTCCCGGATCCATACATTACCACAAATACTAGGGAGCTTCATATTAAAAAGTTTCATCTTGGTATTACGTTCTGACTGAGTTGTTGGGTTTACGATTTAAAGTGCCCTAGCTCCACAAACGTTTACTAAATGACTTCTGAACTATGATGGCCCGAACGTTGTTATGATAATTTTTATATCAAAACCAACATCGATATCCAAAAACTTATATATATTCAATCAAACTAAGACTTGCCATATTAACCCAGTTGTCTTGATTGCCGTGTTGAAGCCAGTTACTTTACATTCACTATACATTAGCTATCAATTTCCTATAACACAATATTAATATGTGAGTTCATACCTCGCATTTCAATCTTTTTATAAACCCGCAAGGGAGATACATGCTATAAACATGAATGCAATTATTTCTACATGCTATTTCAATTTACTATTGCCTAAGTAACTACTTTGCCTTTAAGTCCCCATAATCACGAACGATAATTACTCTACCCGTAAGTAAGCGCGAATGTGTGAATATATATATTTGGGTTGGACACACCCGTTGGTGTATCCATAACGATAAACCAATTGCACTCATTAGAAATCATGCGGGTATTTTGGCAAAGGTGCCGCTGGGGCCAATATTATCATTAAAACCTAAGCATCGGATTCAAGAGCTAAAAGGCAATAAATAAATCTATGTTTTTAATACTGGGTGTATATCAACGTAACCCAAATATCGCATTTGCATTCAAATTATATTACTTAAACCTATGGATTTCACTCAACCTTTGTGTTGACTTTTTAGCATGTTTTATCTCAGGTAACTAATGGCACGGAGTGACGAGGACATGAAGATGGAAAAACCGTTATCATTCACACTTTGTAAATACAGATGTTGGGACCTCTCTTTTGTAAAAACTCTGAAGAAATAATGAATGATAACTTATTTTCATAAACGACTCTTTTTGATTCGTTTTCTATGATTATGACTGTTGTACATTGAAGTAATACCCCAGATTAGCTTCCGCTGCTATATGTAAAAATGGGGGTGTTACATACTATTAGTTATATTAGTTAGTACTGCTAGTACTTTATTAGTACTGCTAGTATAGTTAGTATTGTTAGTCTTATATAGTTAGTACTGCTATTATGATATGCATGAGTTAAATTAGGAATAGATATGCATTATCATTGTACGCGTTTTGTAAGCCCATTAGGGTTTCCTTAGTGTATAAAAGGAACCCTACGGCATAGTTAGAGATACACATCACATCATATCAGTCTTTCATAGTATTCATAGCTTCAAGGTTGTAAACCCTAACACTGTCAAAGAGTGTTCGTATTAATATATTGAAGCTTATTGTTTTGGTTGTAATTCTGTTTGTCATACACACATTACTATTATTCTTCTTAGTGGTATAAACTAGATTCCGCATAGTTTATATCATACTCTTAAAGTTTCAATCTTAGTACCTTTGGATTTATCCAAGGATACTAAACCTTACATCAAGCTAAGGAGTTTAAGATCTGTTCATTGGGATCAACAAGTGGTATCAGAGCTTGTTGTGAAGCTTTGAATAAGAAGAAACAAACAACACATACTAGATCTAATTCTCTGTGATAAAATAGAGGCAGGAACTACTTCTACAACTCTGACTGCAAGACTCCCTATCCTCAACCCAGGAGAATATGATCTCTGGTTAATGAGGATAGAACAATACTTTCTCATGACTGATTACTCCCTCTAGGAAGTAATTCTGAATGGTAACAAAGTGCTGAAGAGAACTGTTGGAGAAGTTGAGCAGGAATATGAACCCACTTCTGCAGAAGAAAAGTAGGATAGGAGGAAGAACCTAGTAGCTAGAGGAACTCTGTTTGATGGACACTCCCAATAAGATCACCTGAAACTTCCATTCCATATAAAGATGCAAAACTACTCATGGAAGCCATTGAGAAGAGATATGGAGGAAACAAGGAATCCAAGAAAGTTCAGAGAACTCTACTCAAGCAACAATATGAGAACTTTGCAGGATCAAGTTCAGAAACAATGGACCAAACTTTTGATAGGTTGCAAAAACTTATTAGTCAGTTGGAGATTCAAGGCGAAGTTATTACACAAGAGGACATGAACTTAAAACTGTTGAGAAGTCTTTTTATCTAATGGCAGACTCATGTTTGATCTGAAGAAAGGGGAGGGGGGGAAAAAATAAAAAAAAACTCAAAGAGGAAATAAAGACCATCAGTTTGGGTGACTTGTACAAAAACTTAAAGATATATAAACCTGAACTTACAGGATCATTATGTACAAGCCAAAATCCATAAAATGTGGCTTTTGTGTCCTCCAACAGCACTAACAACAACTGTAACAGCAGCACAAATAAAGTAGATAACATTGCTTATGGAGTTAGTGTTGCTCATACTCAATGTAATCCTACATCTGGAGATAACCTTATGAATAGCATAATCTTGCATTCCTAGCTATTTCCAGCCAAAATCTCCTCAACTAGCACGAAGGAGCTAGAACAAATTGGGTCCCTGATGACCTAGAAGAAATGGATTTAACAATGGAAATGGCCATGCGACAATTAAAGCAGGAGATTCATCAATGAGACAGCAGGAAGTTGATGCAATGTCAAAGAGTTAAATTTGACATCTAAAAGTGGAGTGCTACAATTGTCATAAAAATGGTCACTTTGCAAGAGAATGTAGAGCTCTTAGAAATCAGGAAAACAAAGGAAGAGAGAATAGCAGAAGAACCATGACAGTGGAAACTCCTACTAAAAATGCCTTGGTTGCTTAAGATAGAACTGGAGGGTATGATTGGAGCTACCAAGCTGAAGAAGAGCATCCTATAAACTATGCATTAATGGCATATACATCTTCAGGAAGTTCCTCCTGTTCAGATTCTGAGGTAGATTCTTTTTCTAAATCATGTGTAAAAGCTTATGCTACTCTCAAAGAACAATATGATAGTTTTGGTCTTCAATTACAAAAAGTCTCAGTTATTTAGCAATCTTAGAAAGCAGGTTTAGATCAGTAAAAGCTAGACTAGCTCACTATAAGAAAAATGATGTTGTTTTGAAAAGAGCAATTGATGTTTTAAATATTAAAGTTAAACAAAGAAAATGCTTTAATTGAAAACAAAAAGAAATTGGAAAAAGCAGAAAAAGAAAGAGATGAGTTAAAATTAACATTAGAGAAGTTTCAAAATTCATCTAAATCTTTGAATAATTTGCTGGAAAGTCAAGTTTTTTACAAGTTTAAAATTAGACTAGGATATAATGCAGCTTCTTCTACTGCAGCTTCTCCTGCAGCAAAAAGCTTGTGGAAATTCATCTAAGATGTTAGAAAATCAGGAGTGTAATAAGTCCAAATCTGATAGGGATATCATGTAGTTCTCCCACCTTATACAGGGAACTTCATTCCCTTGAAACCTGATCTAACGTTTATGAATGAAATCATTGAAAGTGAGAATATAGATGTTATTACTGTTGTTACACCTAGTAATGTAAGAAAGTTGATGTCAAATCATGAGGTCGCTAATGTAAAAAATAATGGTGATGAAGTAAACCTACAATTGTTAGGAAGAATAGTATTTAGACCTCCAGTCATTGAGGAATTGGAATTTTTGATGATAATAAAAGAGATCAATTTCAAGCTAATGTTAAGGATAATACTGTTAACCTAGCAATGAAAAGATACAATTTATTAAGCGTCTGCAAGAGCAACAGTAGAAAAGATAGAAACACCTAAAACAAAACAAACACTAACCAGAGGGACCAAAGAAACTAGAAGCAATATTAGTCCCCAACAGACTAGGAAGATGACTTTAAAATAGATTAATAAAGCTTAGATTTTTGGTTTGTTATGAAGTTTTGAGCAACTTCATACTGTATGATAAAAAGGTTCTAAGACTAGTGTGAAACAAACTCAAGTAGGGTGAAATACATAAGAACTTTTGCTAATAAAATGACTCACCCTCACCCTAATAGAAAATTTGTTCCACAAGCAGTACTAACCAGGTCTGGCAAAATAATACTGCTGGTGCAAGTGTTAATACTACTGACAGACCAAGTTAATACTGCTAGCTCAAAAACAATTGTGAATCATCCTAGACCAATATCAAATGCTTACAAAAAGGGATATTCACAAGTCACAAAGCCATTTAACAAGTCCCTTCTCAGCAAACCAAAACAGAAATTTTAATAAGAAAGGTTAAACAGATCAAGGGGTAAACAGATAAACTTGCACAGGGATAGAGCGTAGTAAGTGACAACAAGTGAAAAGGGGGCTAGATGCTGATAAAGGCCCCGCAAGTTGGGTTTTGGAACGCCAAAAACAGTAGTGCACTCAAAATAATTTTCGACATAATTCTTAGCAGGCGTGTTGTATGCATAGAGGCAGATACCAATCTATAAGGCTTGCATCCCCAAAAAGAGTCTCATTTCTCTTATGATAACTAGTGGCAGTGTGGGGGGGCAACCCCACTGCAAGAATGAGTACAAGAAAAAATAGATATATTGACAATTTTTTTGGTTGCTCTAGGCACATGTACTGGAAACAAATACTATCTATACTGAATAAGAAATTATGATGGTGGATTAGTATCCACTGGCGATAGTAAAGGAGAATTTCTGGAAAAGGTAAAATCAAAACAGAAACATTTTGAGGATTTTGATAATTTGTACTTTTGTAAGGAGCTAAGTATCACATGTTTGGTGAGGTTAACAAATTTGTGACAAAAAGAATAATGTTAGTCTTTTTACTGACAACTGAATGTCCTTGTCTTATCTACTGACTTTAAGCTACTAGATGACAGTCAAGTCCTTGCTGAATGTTCCAAGATAGGATAACCTTTACAGGTTGACCCAAAGAGTGTTTGTTTCCCCCCAACTAAAGGTTGAACTATCCTCTTTTGCTAAGGCCATAATTGATTGAATCCAATTTATGGCATAGGAGGCTTGGTCACATAAACTTTAAAAACATGAACAAACTTGTGAGAGGAAACCTTGTTAGAGGTTTGCCTTTAAAGATTTTCTTGTTTTGTGTGTGGGAGTTTCAACCATTTAATCAAAGACTATGATTTTCATGACAATAAAATGGTAGAAAAACCAGTGTTTAATAATAAGGGAAGGGTTACTGGTCAAAGGAAAATTAGACCAGTATAGAACAATGCTTAGAGGGTGAACCACCAAAATAAATTGACTCACCCACACCCTAAAAGGAATTTTGTTCCAACAGTAGTTGCAACAAAGTCAGGACAAGTGCCAGGTAATGCTGCTAAGCAAAGCTCTCCAAAAGCAGCAGCATCAAATAGTACTGCCAGGCCTGTTAATACTGCTGCCCCTAAATCAAAAGTGAATGATGCATTACCCATAACATATTCTTATTTTAAAGCACATTCACCAGTAAGAAGGGCTTTTAACTAAAAATCAGCAGCTAAAACTAATAATTTTAATGAAAAAGTTAATACTGCTAGGGTTAACAATGTAACTACTGCTAGGACAAAAGCAGTAGTCAGTGCTGTTGTGGAAAATGGGGAAAATGCTGTTAAGTCCTCAGCATGCTGGATTTGTAGACCAACAGGAAATGTTATTGACCATAACTCCAAAGACAGTGTATCATACATGCTTAAAAGATTTGACTATGTTGATCTACAAGGCAGACTCAAGTTAGTAATGGATTGGGTCCCCAAGAGAAACTAATTCTTTTATTTTGAGTGCAGGGTAATCCACAATATACTTTACAGGATCAAGGGATTTTTGACAGTGGATGCTTTAGGCATATGATTGGAAACAAGTCCTTTCTTACAGATTATCAAAAGATTGATGGTGGATTTGTTGCATTTGCAGGAAGTGCTAAAAGAGGTAAAATTACTGGTAAAGGTACCAAAGCAAATATTGATAAAGGACAAGGAGGAATGAAGACAGTTCCTGGTCCACAATATGTACTCCTACCATTTTTGACTTCTGATTCTTAAAGTCCAAAGAGCTCAGAAGATGAAGTTGCTGATGATGCTGGAAAGAAGAATGGAGTTCTGGATCCAGCAAAAGAAGATGGAAAAAGTGGTTAAGGGGAGGCTACTAACACTAATAGTACTAACAGACTTAATACTGTTAGTTCATCAATTAATACAGTTAGTTCTTCTTTTACTACTATGGATCCAGGAAGAGAAAGAGCCCAAAGGAATGAGTTTAAAAGTGTGTTTGGACAAGACAAGGATGCTAATGGCAACAATATCTACATGATGTTCACTCTTGTTAATGCTGCTAGATCCTCTTGTGATAATCTTGGTGGATCAATCCCTGTTAATGCTGCAACTCTTCCCAATGTTGATCTTCCTACTAATCCTCTCATGCCTGATTTGGAGAATACTGCTAATCTTCTAAATACTGGTATCTTTAGTGGTGCATATGATGATGAAGATATGGGTACAGAGACTGGCCTCAACAACTTGGAAACAACCATGAATGTCAGTCCTATTCCTACAACCAGAATTCACAAGGATTATCCTAAAAACTAGATCATTAGAGACAAAAATTCAGCTACTCAAACAAGAAGGATGAACAAGATTTCTGAAGAACATGCTATGGTTAGTTACATCAAAAGGCAGAGGAGAACCAACCACAAGGATTATCAGAACTGCTTATTTGCCTGTTTTTTCTCACAAATAGAACCCAAGAAGGTGACACAAGCTTTGATAGATCCAAGCTAGATAGAGGCAATGCAAGATGAGATGCTACAGTTTAGATTGCAGAAGGTTTAGAGATTGGTTGATTTACCCAAAGGCAAGCATGCCATTGGAACAAAATAGGTCTATAGAAACAAGAAAGACGAGAGAGGAATTGTTGTTAGAAACAAGGCAAGACTGGTGGCATAAGGTTACACCCAAGAAAAAGGCATTGATTATGATGAGGTTTTTGCTCCTGTTGCTAGGATAGAAGCAATCAGGTTATTTTTGGCCTATGCAGCATTTATGGGGTTTATTATGTACCAGATGGATGTAAAGAATGCCTTTTTATATGGTACTATTGAAGAGGAGGTGTATGTGTGCCAACCTCCTGGTTTTGAAGATCCACAGTTCCCTGGCAAAGTTTATAAGGTAGAAAAAGCTTTATATGGTCTACATCAAGCTCCTAAAGCCTGGTATGAGACCTTATCTACCTACTTATTGGAAAATGGATTTAGAAGAGGCACTATAGATAAGACTTTGTTCATTAAGAAGGACAAAGGTGATATCCTGTTAGTGCAGGTGTATGTTAATGACATCATCTTTGGGTCTACTAAGAAGTCTTTATGTACAGAGTTTAAAAGTTTGATGCACAAGAAGTTCCAGAAGAGTTTTATGGGAGAGATCACTTTCTTCTTAGGGTTGCAAGTCATGCAGAGAGATGATGGATTCTTCATCAGCCAAGACAATTATGTGGCTGATATATTGAAGAAATTTGATTTTGTCTCATTGAAGATAGCAAGCACTCTAATAGATACTAACAAGGCATTGCTCAAGGATGAAGAAGATAAGAATGTGGATGGTCACTTATATAGATCAATGATTGGATCATTGATGTACTTGACAGCTTCTAGGTCTGACATAATGTTTGTTGTTTGTGCTTGTGCTAGGTTCCAAGTTACACTTAAAGTCTCACATATTCATGCTGTGAAGAGGATCTTTAGATACTTGAAAGGTTAACCCAAATTGGGCCTTTGGTATCCTAGGGATTCACCATTTGACTTGGAAGCTTTTTCAGATAGTGATTATGCTGGAGCTAGTCTTGACAGGAAATTCACAACAAGAGGTTGTCAATTTCTTGGCAAAAGACTGATTTCATGGCAATGTAAGAAGCAAACAGTAGTTGCTAACTCAACAACTGAAGCAGAGTATGTTGCTGCTGCTAATTGCTGTGGACAGGTGTTATGGATCCAAAATTAGATGCTTGACTATGGGTTCAATTTCATGAACACCAAGATTTACATTGATAATGAAAGCATCATTTGTATCGTGAAGAATCCAATGTTTTATTCTAAAACCAAGCACATTGAAATAAGGCACCATTTCATCAGAGATTCTTATGAGAAGAGGCTCATTCAAGTGATTAAGATACACACAAATCAAAATGTTGCAGACTTGCTCACAAAAGCATTTAATGTTGGCAGATTTCAATATCTAACTGCTAGTATTGGAATGCTTAACCCCTGAAGCATTGATTGAGGGGAGGTTAATAAGTATCAAGATACAGTGGATTATGCTTGACATGAGATGAAACAACAGCTAATGATGAAATTCAAGTTAGTAATGTTGGCCTACCTTACTACTGGTAAGTATACTTTCAACTGCTATTATAATTAATATTGTGAGCATTGAGAGAAAATAAAAACAGATAGAGAGAAAAAGTGAGCTTAAAAGAATTGAGAGAAAGAAAAAATAGATAGAGAGAAAAAGTGAGCTTAAAAGAATTGAGAGAAAGCAAAAACAAACAGAGAGAAAAAGTGATCTTAAAAGAATTGAGAGAAAGCAAAAATAGACACAGAGAAAGTGTGAGCTCAAAAGAATAGAGAGATTTGTGAAATTAAAACAGACAGAGTGATTCAGTGAGCAAAAGAAATGAGAGATATAGTGAGTTCAAAAACAGAAAGAGAGCTTGTGAGAATCAACATTGATGATGGAAATGCTTTTTGGAATGCCATTGAGGTTAAAACTAGTACCTCAAAATTTAATACTGCTAGGCATTTCTGAGTACTGCTAGGAACTACTTAGTACTGTTAATCTAAACTTAGTACTGTTGAGCATTACTTAGTACTGTTAGGTTAAAATTAGTACTGCTAGGCTACCGGGCATAATAAATTTTTGGCAATTAAATATAGCCGTTGAGATTTTTCCGCCAAATATCTCACTTATAGGGGTCTATAATTTGGATAATTCTTGATCTTTCTTTCACTTATAAGCTTTCTTCAAGATAAAGAATCCATTTTATTCAGTTGGTCCAATCAAAACCCTTAAGCGCTTTTTATAAAATCTCAATTAACTTTGCCAAACTCTCATACTCTCATTAACGAACATAAACCCAGAACCCTTATCATAACTCAATCACTAATGGCGAATTTGGAATTCTGCGACAAACACAACATGGTTGCTTATCTAAAGAAACCAACTGGGAGTGAAGGATTCTAAGAGATAGTAGATTTTCTCAATGGAAGTCATATAAGGTTTGCTCTTACTAAGAATCCTACTATCTATGTTTCTCTAATCGAAAAGTTTTGGCAGACTGCTACTGTCAGAACAGTTGATAATGGAGAACAAGAAATAACTGCTACAGTTGATGGCAAAGAATTCACTATTACTGAAGCATCTGTTAGGAGACATCTCCAATTAGCAGATGTAGAAGATGGTGATTAAGTGTTTTGCCACTAACTGAAATTATTAATCAACCTCTCACTGATGGGGTATGTTTTAACTGATGATAAACTGACTTTTCAAAAAGGCAAATTTTCCCCTCAGTGGAGATTTTTGATCCATACCATCCTACACTGTCTTAACCCTAAGAAAACTTCTTGGGAACAGTTTAGTAGCAATATAGCAACTGCTATTATTTGCTTGGCCACAACCAGAACTTTTAACTTTGCTAAAT
The DNA here is from genome assembly GCA_026074375.1 of Tanacetum coccineum. Lineage (NCBI taxonomy): Eukaryota > Viridiplantae > Streptophyta > Magnoliopsida > Asterales > Asteraceae > Tanacetum > Tanacetum coccineum. The sequence goes on from BQNB010048096.1 coordinate 38,289, forward strand.
TGATTTTTGATAGTATGGTGAAAAACTTGGATAGTAAATATAAATTTTTAATGTATCCAAGATTTATTTAAATATTTTTGGACAAGAACAAAAGATTCCTTAATCCCACAACAAAAAATATATTGCTCCTAATTTAACTCTAAAACTTTTTAGCAATATGAAAAGAGGTTTTTCTAGGGAACACACACCTTTGTTTCCAAGTATGCTAGCAATTCAAGCAGAAGAGGGTGAAGGTTCAGGACATCCCTCTGAACCCTAACCACCACTTTCTACTGCTCAACCTACTAATGAAGAACCAATCCCTAGTGTTGTATAATCATTACACCAAAAGACTCAAACACTTAGGCAAGCCTTAAACTAGGTCACTAAGTTACCTCAGACTAGTGAGCCTATACCCAATGTACCAGATAAGGTTGTCTATGAGGAGTGGGATGACAGAGTGGAAAGGGATACCACTACTGCTGCTAGCTTAGATGCAGAGCAGGCTAGTGGTAACATTAATAGGACCCAATCCACGGTAATACCTAATCTGCCTCTTCCTCAGGGAATTAGTGCAGGTGGTAGTCCTAGGTGCCAAGAAGCCATAGGTTTCATTGCTCAGACTAGGTCTGAGAGGGTACCTACACCACCTCGTGATTCACCTCTCCCAAGAGTTCACACACTTAGAAGTGATGAGGGCAGTATGACACTATAAGAATTGACAGTTTTATGTACAACATTGTCCAAGAAAGTGGAAAGCTTGGAGGTAGATTTGAAACAAACTAAGCAAGTATATGGTGCTGCTTATACCAAGCTTATCATGAAGGTGAAAAAGTTAGAGAAGACTGTCAAGACAAGTCATTCTAGAAGGAGAGCTAAAATTGTTGTTTCAGATGATGAAGAGGATTTAGAGGATTCTTCCAAACATGGGAGGATAATAAAAGAAATTGATCAAGATGCAGGAGTTACTTTGGTTACTCCTACACAGGGAGAAGATCAACCTGAAGATCAGTTGGGAGTTCTTAGTGTAGCTAAAGTTCTTGCAGATGCAGCTAAAACAAATGTTCATACTTATACTAAAAGAAGAAGGGTAGTTAGTACTGATAGTGGTGGAATTAGTACTGCTGGTGCATCAATGCCATTAAGTAATCTACCGTTAGGTCAATGAATAACATCAGTAATTCCTTCACCAGCTGTATCAAAAGATAAAAGGTAAAATGGAGGAATTTGAGGATGAACAGACTAAGAGAACTAAATTACAACAAGAACAAGAGAGGCTTGGTCATGAAGCAGCAGTGAGACTACAAGAGGAACTGGACGAAGAAGAAAGACAAAGGATGGCTAAAGTTAATGAAGCAGCTCAATATTTTACTGAGGAAGAATAGGAAAACATTAGAGCAAGAGTTAAAGCTAATGAAGAGCTATCTAAGAGACTATAAGCAGAGGAAAGGAACAAGTACAATGAAGTTGATCAAGCAAAGATGCTTGTAGATCTTATTAATTAGAGAAAGAAATATTTTGCTGAACCGAAAGCTGAAGCAAATAGGAACAAGCCCATGACACAAGCTCAACAGAGGAATTATATGATTAATTACATCAAGTACATGGGAAGTCATACACTGCAGCAACTGAAAATATATTCTTTTGATGAGCTCAAGGAATTATTTGAAACTACATTGAAGAATGTCAACACTTTTGTACCCATAAAGACTGAAGATAAAGGAAAAGCATCAGATTTAGCAGCTGGAAGTTCACAAGCAACAATTATTGATTCTGCAAAAGTTGGAAGTTCTAAAAGGGCTGCAGAAGCAGAACTTGATCATGAAGGTTCTAAGAGGAAAAAGACTAATGAAGCTTCAGGACCAGTTTAAGAACAACCAGAAGAAGAGGAAAAAGAATTGTCACAAGAAGATTTACAACAAATGATGATGGTAGTTCCACTGGAAGAAGTTTATGTTGAAGCATTACAAGTCAAATATCCAATCATTGACTAGGAGGTTTACACTGAAGAATCTAGAAAATATTGGAAGATCATCAAGGTTGGTAATTGATTCGTCTGATAGTATATATATATATACTACTAGGCAAATCCAAACTCTTCCCCCTCGACAAAGGGAAAAAGTCAAGA